>SMGT01016661.1:0-36237 GCA_004794575.1 Lanistes nyassanus | reverse complement strand
GAAAGTGATCTAATTTTTGTAACGCATAGTAGATAGCGTAGGCTTCCTTTTCAATAGTAGACCACCTACTCTGTGTGTCGCTCAACTTATGAGACAGGAAGTACAGGGGTCGCTCTTCTTGTGTGCCATCCTCTATCTCGACAACCTGAGTCAGGCAGGCGCCAATGCAAGTGTTACTGGCGTCCGTATACACCACATAGGGGTTGCTGGTGTCAGGATAGACTAGCAGAGGAACGACAGACAAACTGTCTTTCAGAAAGAGGAAAGAGTCCTCACATCGCTCAGACCACTGAAATCTGGCGAACTTTTTGGTGAGAGCTATAAGGGGTTCCGCAATCTTGGAGAAGTTTGGAATAAATCGCCCATAATAGCTGCACATACCAATGAAAGAGCGCACCTCTCGCACGCAGGTGGGGCGTGCCATTGACTGAATCGCTTCGACCTTCTTGGGATCTGGTCTGACACCATCCCTGCTGATCCGAAAGCCCAGGTATTCGGTTTCTGTTTGCACAAATTTACATTTGTCCATTTTGATTTTCAAATTATGTTCTCGCAGACGGGAAAAAACAGTCTGAATATGAAGAAAGTGTTCCTCAAGAGTGGAAGAGAAGATAAGAATGTCATCAAGATAGGCAATAGCAAACTGATTGAGACCCCCTAACACTGTGTTCATGAGCTCCATGAATATGCCGGGCGCATTATGCATCCCAAAAGGCAGCACTGTAAACTGGAAGAGACCTTTATGGCAGACAAAGGCCGTTTTTTCTCTGTCGGCTTCATCAAGAGCAACCTGCCAGTAACCAGATTTTAAATCCAGTGTAGTGAAATACTTGGCTGACCCTACCAATGCCAGGATGTCATCTATGAGGGGCAAGGGATAAGACAGAGGTGTTGTAATCTGATTAAGTCTACGGAAATCAACGCAGAATCGCTTAGAGGAGTCTTTTTTCTCAACCAACACCACCGGAAAAGACCAGGGGGATGAGGAACGTTCAATAACTCCAGCCTTGAGCATATTGTCAACGGCTTTTTCAATAGTTGCACGGTTATTGAGAGTGCGGTAGGGTCGCAGCTTGATGGGAGGGTGATCACGCGTGTCTATCTTTACCTTTCGAGTCTCTGTCCTTCCTAAATCCATGTCGCTATGCGCGATGCGGTCTTCAAAATCAATCAACATGTTGGTCACCCGTTCTCTGTGCTCCTCAGGCACCTGCAAATTAGTCTGCCAAGACCCGTCCTCAGTGGTCGGTTTGTCTGTCATGTCACCCCTGTCTGCACTCACCCGGGCAACTTCTGCAGCTTCTAACCTAGTAACCCTGCATACTACACAACCCCGTTTCAGTCTGACTGTTTTGTTTGTCCTGTTTACTACGAACACGGGGACACGTCGCTGTCTATCCATGACGGCAATGGAGGCAGATACCATCACCCCAGGCTCGGAAGCGATAAATCCTCTATCAATAGCTTCCACCTGACATTCCAACCCCGTCAACTCTGACAAGACCGGTTTGACCCTAACATAGCACACACAAGCGGACTGCGGTTTGATAATGGTATCATGGTATCCTTAACAACCCTGGCTAAAGAAGAAATGTGCACGTCTTTTTCCAGCGGAACGTACGAGTTATTCACTTTCATACGTCCATTCCAAAAGGAGGGAGTGACTTTGTATTTGATCATCCAGTCAAGACCTAAAATAATATTTCTATTTATGTCCTTCACCACCACAAAATCCTGCAATAAATATTCCTTCCCAATTTTCATCTTCAGTGTCACTTCCCCAACTACTGCTAATGCTTTACCATTAACCCCTTGTAAACAAATGCTAGTTTTCCTCAATCGAGGTTGATACTTCAGCATTCGGTAAACCCTTTCATGAAGCAGAGTGACTTCAGCCCCAGAATCTACCAAGGCACGAAATGTGTGATTGCCTAATCGGACTAAGCAACAATTGGGGCTACTACCTAGTGCTAATCTATGAATCCTCCTCGTCCCACCGGCTTCACTATGGAACGAGGGTGCTAGTTTCCCTGCTGGGGGCGGGGCCAATTGCGTGACTCCTGTCGCTGCCGGCCATGACCCGTGTCGCGCCAGTCTACCTGCCCGCGCGGTGAATGTGGCTGCCGAAAGCGGGGACGCACACAGTCCCGCCAAAAGTGCCCGTGTTGGCCGCAGCGCGTGCATGTGGGAGACCGCGCGTGGTCTACATCCATCGCGGTATGTCGCCTGTCCTCATGTGGGGGAGTGCGGGGAGGGAGTGGAGCAGGAGGGTGGGGGCGAAAGCATGTGGCGATTGAATCATTAATGTCCTGTTTTCGCGGACGGCCACTTCAATAGCCCGAGTCAATGTGGGGGGGGGGGGGGGNGGGGGGGGGCAGCTCCTCAGTACCGTAAGTCGAAGGCGGTCGTCAGATAGGCCATCGACGAAGAGTTGGATAAGATGTTGTTGTGCGAGGGGGTGAGCGCTGTTGGACTGTTGGACACGCGAAAGTATCCTCTACCAACGAAATGAGGCGTTCCGCAAAGAGACGGACGGACTCGCCCCGCTTTTGCTTCTGTGTCTGAAGCCGAAGAAAGGCTAGCTGGGGGTTCTGGGATTCGCCGAACCGATCAACAAGTTGGTCTTTAAGGGATGACCAGTCGACGTCGGGGTCGTCGTTTAGTGTCCGCGCGAGGAAGGCGCTGACCACTCCGTGGCTGTCTGAAGGGCGTACATGGGGAAACGGGCGGGGTCAATGTTCCCGACTAACGATAGTTTCTCGATGTCCGTCAGCCATCGCCTTAAGTCACCCGCGTGGCCATGAAAGGTGGGGATCTTTGCCACTGCGGCCTGAATGGCAACAGAGTCAATAATTCCCTGCATGCTGCCCCGCGTATCTCTGACTAACTCTGCGAGGAGGGAGTTTTGTGCCTGCAAAAATGCAGCCATATCACTACCTACAGCTGGTGGTGGTTGGGCCATCGTCAGTGAATGAGTTTGCACCCTCCAAACGTATACTAGAGCCACTCACCTTTAACAGCGGTTGTCAGCTGGCAGCGAGAGGCTCTTTTAGGTAGACACCGGTGGGGGTGGCGGCTGGGGTGTAGAGGCGGCGGTCACATCGGGTTGACGGCTGGCAGTAGCGGCTGGGATATAGACTTGAACATCAGTCTGACAGTTGGCGGCGGGGGTGGAGAGGCGGCGATCACATCAATTTGACGGCTGGCAGTAGCGGCTGGGATGTAGACTTGAACATCAAGCTGACAGCTGGCAGCCGGTGGCCGGGAGGGGGACGTGTGAGAAGTTGTGGAGAGTGGCGCAGGAGACACAGCGGTGCATTGCAAGGAAAGTATTCGACCGACGATAGCAGCAGAGGACCTCAATAGCGTTGTGTTGACAAAACCCACGGACGGGTTCACGTGCACCAGAAGTGGTCATGTAACGTCATCAATGATCACGACCTCAGAAAAGGCAATGTTGCGTTATGCCGGCTGTCGTGGTATTGTCTCTGTCGTGTCTAGGGGTATGGCGCTTATGTGTTTTACTCGTCTGCTCGTTGACTAGAGTTATCACAACATAAAAATGTGTCAAGAAGGGGGAAAACTAACACTGCAATCGGTGCCTAATTAAATCAATTTCCACTCGGCTCAAGCCCCCACCCCCTTGCTTGTCACGCGCACAACTTAATAAAAGAGGGCAGCGATAATACACTACTCTATTTATTTACAGTTACAACAGAATATTTCACTACACAAGGAATGATGCTCCAATATACATCTACTGACATGGAGAACAATCACTCGCACTCTCATACATTCATCCCAGCTACGCTATACGTATCCACACGCACACGTTATTGACCGGGTTATGAATTTTACCGTACCGATACTTCACTTCGGTAAACACAAGAAAACTTTATCCTTTTCGTACTAAAACCTCTCTGAATATGACGTCACGTCGACGTCTTAACACACAATCAGATCGACCGACGATCACACAAGAAATAACCGTTTCTACAAACCGACAAATCAACAAGTTTGATTTACTATCGTCTAAGTTTGTTCCTCTAACTTTGAGCTACGGTCGTGTCCTACACTGTACGTAAACTCACTTTCACGATGCTGGATAGGAATACCGCAGACGCCACGTCTCTCAGCTCCACAATCACAACACCGGTCCAAAATGCCCGAGTTCCTTTCCTGACTGGTAAGAGTCACCCCTGTTGCAGAAGCACTGCTGGTTCTCTGTCCGCGTCGAGGATAATGCCTATACTCGTCTGTAATACCTTCGTCCTTCAGCATACGGCATACGGCAATCGGCATAAGGCAATCGGCATTTCACATTTCGGCCCTTAACATTTGCGGTCGGGCGCCTATATAGCCCTGAGCGCGGACTTGCCAGAAAAACGCGAATGGGCTTTCTACCCGTTCTAGGTGTTAGGCTGTATCCCGGGGTGTTATTCGCCCCCACCTCGCAGCCGACCCCCTCTCAGGGTGACGGGTCAACCGAGGGACGGGGTGCGGGTTCCCCTCGCTCTCAGCCGGCTACCTTCCCCGCTCCAGCGCGCGGTCTCTCCTGGCTGTTTTGTCGAGCCAATCGGGTCGCCCGTAACAATTTGCTTTACCTTCTGATTGGATAGGCAACTAGACGCCGGAAAAATCATAACACCGGCACCAGAAAGGAACTTGCACCACTGCTCTCTCTCATCGTCAATCGACCCGTGATTTCTGGTCATAAGAGTTTTATTTCGCACATGGTGACAGTCCCAGTGGCGGGCCGTTTACAACTTAGTAACTCTCCATGTCTTGTAGACGATAAACTTCACCCGTCTACATCTCTCTGTCCAAGTACCTCTCCCAGTATCCAAGTAAAAAGTCTCTCTAGCTCATCTCCAGGCTAAGTATATCCAGTTTACGCCTCTCTCTGAGTCCTGTGTTTCCTAGTGTTCTGACTTCTCTCCCCTTTCCCCACTAGAGCTTATATATCCGAGTTAAATGTCTACTGCTGACCTTTTCCAATCTGCACGTGTGGCTGTGGTGGGCAACTGCATGCTTGGTGACCCTAGTGGACGATGCATAGTTTGGAGTTATGGGTCTTTTGTATATAGTTATTGAGTGCTGCGCGGCTTAAAATGGTGTGTGTGACCTCTCAGTTATGTCTGGCCTGCTAAGTGTTAAGTTCAGGCTCAGATCTGTCTTGGATGGAATGTTCTCTTCTAAGTTGTACTCTGTGCCCCTAACTAACCTACCTGCTACCTACTGCCTGACACGCATATTGTTACATTTGAGTCATTCATAAAAACAGACGAGCGGGAAAATTTCACATCTGCTGGAATAAGAGACAGACAGACATACAGACAGAGAGGCAGGCAGGCAGACAGACAGACAGACACAGAGAGAGAGAGAGAGAGACAGACGAGAGAGAGAGAGGGTGGGGAGAGAGAGTGAGGGGTACTATATCTAAAGTTATAATCTATGAACAGATTGTTCAGGCTCAGATATTGCAATACACATTGCAAAGCATTTCGTTTTCCCCCGATAAATTTGGTAGGTTTGCAAAAGATAAATCAGCCTGCCAGTGTGCACTTGTTTCAAAGGACAGGATCTGAGCTAGTCCTGTTATCTTTGCCCTTCAGAAACCTGTTTTTGTTTCATTGTGTTCGCCCTCAATCCATAGCATTAAACTAAAGCTAGTATTATTTAAATACATTACTAACTCTTCAGAAGAAAATGTACAGGGGAACGGAGGAGGTATTTGTGGTAAGGGAGGTAGAGATCTACAGCACGTTTAGCTCTTTCAATCTGTGTGCAGATCTATTTTATTTTATTCTTATTTTATTCCTTGTTTAACTGCATGCATTTATGTGCGCGTGCGTGTGTCACTACATAAACCATCGTTCCTGATACCACGCCTATATAAACTACATAAACCATCGTTCCTGATACCACGCCTATATAAACTACATAAACCATCGTTCCTGATGCTATGCCTACATAAACTACATAAACCATCGTTCCTGATACCACGCCTATATAAGCTACATAAACCATCGTTCCTGATACCACGCCTATATAAACTACATAAACCATCGTTCCTGATACCATCCTACATAAACTACATAAACCATCGTTCCTGATACCATGCCTACATAAACTAATTCCTGGCAAACCCAGTCACTGGCGGGAATGAATATTGTCCCGACCTCCCAGAGCGAGAGCCAGGGTGGAGTGGGTGCAGGGTTTGCTTAGGGGACAGTATTCCAGCAAAGGAATAACAATAATGATGATGATAATAATAACAACAGCAATAATTTCAGCAGGTCCGCGCTGCGTGGCATTGTTTCCAAGTCTACGTACTGCATGCTGCCCACTGCTGGCAGCCTGCTCTTTTCTCAGAACACAGTGGCTGTACAGCTGAAATCTAGGAGAAAGAATGATAAGACAAACAGTTTCCACAGAAAGGGGACTGGTTTGAAGTCCTTGGGTGAGTGTACCCACGTGCAAATAAGCGAAAAACGCTAGCGATTTTACTGTTGTCCGCATTGATCGGCGTGTAACAGCTTGAGGAGGTTATCAGTGATTGCAAATTGAGTAAAATAAATAATAATGAAATACAACTGAATGACGGCGTAACCTTCAGAGGTTCTCAAAGTCGGAGTGTTATGGCGGACAAAACTTAGACGTTATTCAAGTCGGAGCACCGGTAATACGGCCATGTGTAGCTTGGGGCATCTTTGACAACAACACTTTTACAGGATCTTTCGGTCGGAACATCAACGTAACATTTAAATGATCTTTAAAGTAGCATCTTTGTTGAAATATTTTTACTCAGGATCTTTAAAGTGTAGGGATAGTGACTTTGAATTTTTTCATGATTTTACAGGACCTGATAACGGCGAAACGTTTACAGGCTCTCTCTGCGTTAATGCTGGCTTCAGGGCTTGCCTCAATGATTGTGGTGAAACTGCAAGAGCACGCCGCTGGCTACACCCTTCGCTAGCATCCCCTAGCAAGCCTACGCTGGGTTGCTTCACCTACATAGCCTACGGTCGCCTGCTGCATCTCGTTAGCCTCCGGAGGCTAGTCTCCCCTTGGTGTTGACATGCGGCTCGCCGGACGTCGGGTGGCGCGAAAGTCGCTGGTCATCTGCGCGGTCGTTGGCGTGTGCCTGATGTTGGTGCTGCTGTACCACAAGGAGGTTCATCGCCTGCTGGTAAGAAGGCAGTCCTGGTCACCCTCCACAACGCAGCTTCACCTTGAGGTGAAGGATGCGGTCTCCCCTACAGTACTACCGCAGCGGGAAACCGTCCGGACAGGTAAGTGCGGTGCTTGTTTATCAGAACGGCGCTGGCTGCCTTCGCGTGCACCAAACAGCGGGGGAGGGGGTTGAAGAGGGGAGAAGGCACGTCACTTGTGCAGTTTCAGAATGAAAGGGGATACAGAGATGCTTTCTATCTCTGTCTTGTTATCGATGCCATACTCCTCCTATTTTGCCTTTGTCTCTGTCTGTGTCTGTCAGATTTTAAATCAGTTCCCCATCTTCTTCTTTCTTTCTCTGTGTATTCACGCATGCATGCAGTTGTGCTTGTGTACCTGTTTGTGTTAGCTGAGAGTGGTTGCTCTTTCCAAGCAGAAAACGCATGATTTGTGTAATCCCCTATGAGCTTAGAATGTTCCTTTTGCACAAATGTGTTTATATTATTTTCCATTATTATACGCCAGTAGTAGCCTCCCTTCGCAACCCTCAGATCTGGGCATCAACTATTAACGTGGACCACACACGCACACTCACGCGCGCAGAATACGGTTGCTATGTTCTGAGTGAGTTTGTAAGACAAACAGTTTCTGTGAAGATAACGGCACGGAGGGCACAAGGGGGAGCTGTGCCCAGCAACACAGTCCACAGAACAGCACCCCAGACCTTACGCCGACAGAAATAGCGGCCTTGGCACAGGTCTTGGAAATGAGGCTCAGTGGTAAGGGCAGACAACTTTATAATTCAGCGACACAGAATGCATAGCCCATGCATGCACACACATCTATATGCATGCATGCGTGCGTGTGTGTGCGCACGTTCGTGTGTATGTGTGTATGCACATGACCTGGTAGTTGTGCTGTGGCATAAGTGCGAGCTTTGATGTGGGGGTCTTTCAGTAGGTGTGGTACTTTTACGCCCAGTGGAGATAAAAGATAAAGCCTTCATATGCCATTGCAGCTACTTTCATTTCCTTTCTTGTTTGTTTGTTTTTCTTTATTCAGCCATTTATTCATTTGGTAATATATTCATTTATTCAGATGCCACTGTTAACCATGAAATAGTTCCAAACACAACGTGCGACACAGAAGAGAACATTCGTAAGTACAGACGTGACTCGAATGGATGATTTAATGAAGTCGGGACATTTATCAATCTTTCCACTCTTCAATGCTATTTAAGATTTTCCCTTTTTTGTGTCCTATCTACTAATTTTATATTTCGGGACATTTTAAAAGAATACTTTTCTTAAACATTTAAGGAAACTGTTACTCATCTATTCATTTTATGTGCACATTTCTAGACTTTTAAAGATAATAACTTTTTAATAAATACTGGATTAATACCATGGCCACTGTCCATTATATCCGTTTGCGGAACATAAGTATTCAGGTATGGAGATTTTCATGAAAGGACCGAAAGATATTGATGGGCGTACACTTGCACCCACACCAATCGAAAGGTTGGAAGCCTTTTGCTACTTGAGATACTTCAGTGACATCATGACTCCAACATTATCCTGCAACTTAAAATGCTCCTGTTTGAAGGCTTGTTTCTCGCTAACAGTAGGAGATTGTTCGCTCAGATTACAGAATCAGATTTTTAAGTAACAGATGTAAACCCACCCTCTTAGAGTAAAAGGGGGACATGCAAATGGTTATTGATCACAAATTGCCGTAACTTTGACAGGGTAGACAAAGGTACATCCATCTACTTCAGTGACCATTTATGGGCTGGGTACAATGTTAAAGGAAGACAGTTACCAACAGTTTTAATAATCGCATTTTTTCTGGTGGATTGAGCAAAGTTATTTATCACGAAAATGACCACTTCTAAATTAAGCCATCTGGCAATCTGGCATATTTCAGGAGAGTCCATAGATCGCAAAAACATGGAATCTCATTTTATCTCCCTTTTCGGCACTGTGACCCCCACAGGATTCAACTTGAAACATTAACCTCTCCTCCGCCCACCTTTTCCCTCTCCCCTTCCCCTTCCGCTTTCTCCACTGCAACGATCCCCGCACCCCTTTTCCCTTGCCCCCCCCCACCCTTTCACCAGCCCCGATGGGACATTCCTTTCCATTGGCTGTAGTACTCCTTGCCGCTGATTGGTTTAGTACGCGTTTTCCCTACGGCCTGCATTTCTTCCCCAGACCCTCTCTGTGTCCATCGACCTTGCATGACCGGCGTCCTTGCATTGTCAGCTAAGTAATTTTTATCTTTTGTCTGTGTCTGTGTCAGTCTGTGTCTGTCCGTGTCTGTCTGTCTGTCTGTGTCTGTGTCTGTGTCTGTGTCTGTGTCTGTGTCTGTGTCTGTGTCTGTGTCTGTGTCTGTGTCTGTTTGTGTCGTCCTGAAGAAGGGGCCGTGCCCCGAAACGTCGACTCTTTGTCTAAGTCTCGCTTGGCTCAGTTCTTTTGGTTGTACCTTTATTACCCCAAGCCGCAGTCACCTGATTTCTTTTCTCTTCACTTCTAACCCTTGAAGTCCTACTCTAGTATGCCTTTAGGTCTTACCCTAAAATGCCTTTAACTTCTATTCTAGTATGCATTTAACTCCTATTCTAGTATGTCTTTAAGTCCTATTCTACTATGGCTTTGTCCTAGTGTATTACGCCTGCAAGTCCTGTTCTAATATGCTTTTAAGTCCTACTCTAGTATGCCTGTCCTAAAATGCCTTTAACTCCTATTCCAATATGACTTTAAGCTCTCTTCTACTATGGCTTTGTCCCACTCAGTATGCCTTTAGGTCCTACTCTGGTATTCCGTTAACCGTTCTCTCAGGAAGACCATGCGTGGAGACAAAGTGCAACAAGACCTTCCCTGCCACCGCAGAGGACCGAATCAGACGCCTGCTGCTCCCACAGCTGCGACTCAGCCCCCAGATGCGAGGCGCCCTGAGCGCCATGGGCGAGGATGTCTTGCCCAAGAAGTACATTTTCATCGCCGCAGCGTCATCGAACCACTTCTCGGAATCCCAGGCGATGGTGTACAACCTGAGACAGTTCGTCTTCAACAAGCTGCCGAAATCAGACTACGACTTCTACTATTTTGACCTTGGACTGTCGCCGTCAGAGAGAGACTTGGTGAGGGGACTGCTTTATTCTAGTGAGTTCTTTGTTATTTAGCATGCCAGGTAGAGCTGTAGTGAATACTACTCGTTCTGCACGTCATGTAGAGCAGTAGCGAATACCATCCGTTCTGCATGGCATGCAGAGTAGTAAAGAATGCAACTCGTTTTGCATGTCATGAAGAGCAGTAGCAAATGCCGCTCTGCATACTATGTAGAACAGAATACCACCTATTCTGCGTGCCAGGTAGAACAGTAGCAAATGCCGCCCGTCCAACATGCTGTGTACAGCAGTAGCAAATGCTACTCTGCATGCTCTGTAGAACAGTAGCAAATGCCACCCATTCTACATGCCATGCAGTAGCGGAAGCCATGTAAGTCTACAGCGAGCAGTCTAGCTATGCAGACCAGTAAGCACGCCTCATCAAATGATAGAGTAACCCACAGGCAAGCCTTTAGGCGATGTGTTTGAGGTTGAGAACAAATGTACAGATTTATTCTTTAACATTTAGTACGCGCCCAGCAAGTCTAAAGTGAATCCTTGATTTGGCGAATGAAGAACTTTAAATGGCTTTTTCGTAAATAACACCAGAGAAGGAATATGCAGATTAAAATATTTTAGTCTAATACAGATAGAATTTTATTTACAATGGAAATAAAGAATTTATATTTCAAAGCTTCAAACCGATATGAGATTATAATGATCGAGCGAGAAGAATGGTTGGTTGTGAAGGATTTTTATCACATAGTAGATCCTAATTAAATCCCGACCTCGGGTTGATGATGTTGCACACCTCTTTCTGTCGCCTAGGCCGTGAAACATTGCAACTGCACGGTCAAAAGTTTTCCTTTTGAATCCTTTCCGGCTCACATTAGAGACTTAAGCTGCTACGGGTGGAAGCCAATAATTATCAAGGTAAGTATCTCGCTCTCTTCAGCTTCTTCCCTGCCATTCTTTTTCCTTTCTTACATTCCCTTTCCTCTTAAATGACCTTGCTCCCAGTTTTTTTCTTCTCCATCATTTCTCTTTGCCCTCCTTATCTTCTCTCGTTCTTTTTGATTTTGCCACGCCACTCGTATCGTCACTACCCGCTACTCGTTTCCATCTTCTGTCGATCCTTTTATTCTTTCCTCCTCTTCTCCCTGCTCCGTCTTATCTTTTCTCTCATTTGTCTTCGTTCCCTCTACCCCTTACCCTCTTTCTCTGCCTATCTTCCATCCTTCCATCTTGTTTGTCCTCCTGTCTCCCCAGTGCCCTTGTTCTCTCGGGCTACATTTTCTCATTTTCTTTGTCCTTCGTTCCCCCTCACTCTTTTCTCTATCCCCACCAAACCCGTTGTCCTTTTCGTTGTCTCCTTTCGTTACCTCTGCCTTCGACAACCTCTCGTTTTCCTCGTTCCTTCGCTTCCTTCTTTTTATCTTTTTGTCTAGATCGTTTCTACGTGTCTTGTTTTCATCTTTCATTCTTTGCCTTCCCGTTGATCTTACTTTTTTCTTTCCCCGACCCCCTCGCTGCTACACGTTTATTTTGTTTTTAGACTTTCATTGTATGCTTGTTTAAGAAGAGTGAAAAACTATAGACACTGTGGACAGATAGCATCGAATGGAGCAAAATAGTAAAATTTGGAGACATGTAACTAAACTTATTTTCTAAAATATTAAGGGGTCACTTGCATATACATATAAATAGAAGTGAAAGCGAAACAGTAATTTTTTTTTTAAAAAAAGGTATCTTCAACAAAATCAGAGTTTTTCATAGTCGGCGGGGTGGGGGTGGGGTGGGGGTGTGGGTGTGGGCTGGCTTAACGTGTCTTTTACATTGTGACGGAACTCTTTTATGTTCTAATAGACCTTCCCTGCGGCTTGCGCCTGACACTGTGCATGTTCGAGATTAAACTTCATGCACAGGAGCCTGCAGAATATACATCTGGTTTTCCGAATCTTTCTAAACGTATAGAGGTAATCAACAATTAAAATATTTCCAAGCTTCCATATTGTCACTTCTGCGAGACCTTGACCTTTGCACGGCAGGCCATGGCGGCGAAAGCGGACGTGCTGGTGTACATGGACACGTCGGTGAGGTTCCAGGACATGGACTTTGACGTATTCTTCGACACCGTGCGCCGCCGCGGCGGACAGTTCCTCCACAACATGGACTCCATCCCCAACCACACGCTCAGACCCATGTTCGACTTCTACGGGGACGAGGAATGCATGTTCGCTCAATTCCCAGAAATTCTGGCTGGCTTCAGCGTTGTACATAACGAGCCGTTTATGGATCTGGTACATGTCACGATTTGCCTTTCTTCCATTTATCGAGTAGTTTCTTTAGCGCACGTGACTCAGGGCAAAGGCGTCTTAGTTGAGCGTTTTTCGTGCTCACAGCGTGATGACGGTTGCATTATCGATGTGTATCGATGACTGAAATAATCTGAGACATTTGGACACAGACGGTGACCTCAAACGGAATCCCTCCATTCTGGTTTGGTACGGCTTTCTTTTTCACTCCGTCCGTCATTTCGTCTCCTCTTGTCTCCCTTATTCCATCCACACATTGATGGGTACATTAATGGCTACGCGCACACACAAAGCGAAGAATTAATGGGAAAACAGTGGGCAGAATTGCACATAAAACGACACCGTTTATTTGCGCAAAGCTGTAAATCGCAGACATAAACCTGCAAACTTTTCAGTTCGAAAATTAAAGCGCGTCTGAAATTTCTGCTACATCTAATAAAGGGTTAGTGGGGAGGAGCTTTTTGTTAAGGGGAGATGGGGTGGCTGTGTTTTCGCTGGCAGCAGAGCGCTCCATAAATACCCTGATCGCTGACAGTCTGTGAAACTGAAGCAGCGAGAGGAAGAGAAAAAGAATTGTTCGACGCCTGAGTGCGTGAACGACAACGGGAATAGACAAGAAAACCAGGTGACTGCCGCTTGGAGGAAAAAAAACTTTCTTAAATTTGCTTAGCCTGGTCCAGTTCCCTTGTTTTAAATTTAACGGGAATAGAGAGAAAGAACGAGCGAAAGAAATGCGATTTTTTTTTCACAGCAAGGTTGGTTCTTGCTTCATGTTTCACCAATCAGATTCGAACCTTTACTTTCAACAGATTGTCCTGGAACCATGGGTAGCCTGTGCTCTCGAGAAAAAATGCATGTGTCCCGAAGATCCTGGAAGGGTCCTGATGTGTCCCCACAAGGAGCGCAAGTGGGGTCAGTGCCACAGGTTCGACCTTTCCAGCCTGACCCTGCAGGTAGCCAAGCTCTACGGCGAAAAATTCGGCTACTTGGTCATAAATGCCAAGTTTGAGCCTCAGGTCGACCGGGGATCAAGCATGGTCTTGTTTAAGGACTGACTGAAAAACTCATTTCCCCTAAGGCCTCTCTTAACCAAACTACTGCCTGCTTCGTCAACCTGGTCCTGTAGGCTACTTGTTCGTCTGGCTAAGAAAAAGGCTTTTGCAGTGTGATTCTACCATATATTAGGACCATCCGCCAATTCCGTGTGTGTGTGTGTGTGTGCGCGCGCGCATTGGGTAGATGTGCAGCATCCGCTTTTTTTGTTGTTAATCCCTCCAGCCAACCTTACCCACAGCCCACTTTCCTGATCCACTTCGGAGAATCGAAGTCTACTATTTTACAACATCCGCAAATGACATCGTGCAAGACTGGATACTGAGGAAGTGGGGCGTGGGAAAGAAAGAAGATGGATGTATGAATGACTACGTGTGGGGGGGGGGGGATTTCAGATTATGGGTTTTGATCAGTCTGTCAGTCTACGAATGGTGTGCATGTTTGTGTTGTGTGTGCGTGTTTGTGTGTGTGTGCTTAAAATTTGACAACTTCGCTTGACATTGAAGCATCTTATAAGGTGACTGTGTTACAAAGTGCCCCTGCGCATTCAGCCTTCTAATGACCAGCTCTGTGGTTACCAGATACTTTTCCTAAAAGAGTTTCCGCCTTTTCCGGACAGGACACACAAGACAAAGCACAAAGCAGAAAAAAAACTCATTGCGTACCAATGTGCACATGGTCTAGCCAGGTATATTACACATCATGACCTGCGGTGTGCTCTAATTTTTGCTGGCTAAATATAGTGTCATCCTCTTGATTTTCTCGAACGAGATTTTGCCGATAAACAAGACGGGGAGGGATTTGATCCCACCCCCTCCCGATTTCCGAGACTGTATTAAACTTGGTTATAACTATTTGCGTGATTGTACATAGTATAAATCATGTATATGTTTTACTGCTGTGTATCCAAAGTTAATTTAATAATAAAATAATCCATCACAGGTTAGTCACGAAGGGGAGCTTTGATATCTGGGAACAGTGGAATGTCGGTGCTGCACTTGTAGAATGCATTTTAGCGTAGAAGGCGCTAGAAACAGAGAGAAGTGCAGCAGGCTTGTGACCACATCTAGGACATTATGGGCGCACTGTTTGAAATTTTACGCTGTCAGTTAAGGTCACAATGTGGGAAGCAGCCAATTTTCTTACAAAAGGGGGAGGGAGGCCCAGACGCACCTAGCAAGGTATTGAGGAATGAGAGGTAGACATTAAGGGATAAACTCGAGTTGGATATGCCATCTGAACTCGCGACACATTCTCTCTCTCTCTCTCTCTCTCTCTCTCTCTCTCTCTCTCTCTCAGAGATAAACTTTAATGTTGCTTCACCTCACTACCTGAGGAATAGGTTAAAAATACTGCTTTAGTTTGTGAAAAGCGCGGCAAAACATGAAGCAGTCAAATAGCCAGTAGGGCTGTGTTCGCCAGACAATATCTGAATGAACATCTTTAGAACTAGTCTATATCATTTATGTAACGTTTGACGAGAGAAACGGTCAGTGGCGGGAAGCTTACATAGTTACACTTAGGCACGCAGAATGCAAGCTGCTGTATTTCTCCGTTTTCTGGTCAAGTGCTCATGCGTCCAAAAGTTGTACTTAAAGGCCAGACAAGAACAAACGAGGATAAAGCCCTTAACTAAAATTAAAATCCTGCGAGCCCTTTATAGGCAGATCAACTCAGTTAAGTCCTTCACGCAGAAACAGAAAATGGTGAAAACGATTTTTTTTCAAGTCAGCTAAGACTGTCTCTCTCTCTCTCTCGTTCTTGTAATAGATGATGTGTTTTAGTATAAGCTTATCGTTTCTGAATTTCCCAGCTCAAGACACAGTAAAAGACATGTTGGATGACTGTGACTTGGGAAATCTGGTATTGTATATATAATCCATATATCTATAACCCTACCGTACCTAGAAAGTCCTTTTTTTTTAGTTGGCTGAGTGACGTACTGCACAGTTGGTGACTATATAGCCTCCCTTAGTTGATGACATTTGCATTCAGAATTAGCCTGATAAGTCTGTTGGTATCTGTGGTATTCACTCTGTTGCTTCAGCTTTTATTTCAAAATGTACTGATATCCCAATTTATTTCTTTTGTGAAATTGCGTGAGACCAGCATTAAACGCACTACTTAACCACCTGTGTAAGTTGTTTCAGCACCATGGTAGGTTACGAAGTAATCTCGATCCCTTCATATCTTTGTCAGCGGATGTCATGTTTGCAGCTCAGACGAATAAACAAAGCGGCTTATACGTTGCCGCATATTGAATATTTTACCTGACAACGGATACATTTTGCCAGGTTTTGTTGATAGGGTTACTTACATGTACGTCACATGTGTGTGGGTGGGGGTGGGTGTGTGGGTGTGGGTGTGTTACTATCCCTGAAGAGTGTTTCTATTTTAGCTTTATTTGTGGGAACTTTTCAGTGCACCGTTATTCCGCATGCACATCAAATCCAACTTTCATAGCCCACCCTGTAAGCTATTTACAGAAACAGAAAAGTCTGCTTATTTAAATCTTAAATTAATATTTTAGACCAATCTCTTTAGTTGACAACGAGGAGGGTTAGGGTGGAGGTCCTATGCTGTGTACTGCTGCCGGTACGAAAAGTATGAACAGACGGTATGAAAAGAGTCGAACGAAACAGATATCTTGAACTCTGTTGCTCTCTGAGGAACCTGATGATGACAGGTTAATGTGGCGTTTATTATGGCGTTTATTAGGCATGACCTAGGTGTCTGGCAGAAATAGCTATGTCTCCGGCAGTCAAGCAGAAAATGAATGTGAGTGCTTATACAGCACACGTCATCACATCTCTACTTAGTGTGGCTATAGCAGGCTTTCCTCACGTTATCACGTCACAGTACCAGCTGGCATATATTGGGCTTTTGTTTATAAACTCTAACCTCCCTCCCCGAACCCTGACGTCTTACCTGCCTAAAACAAATCCTTAAACTAAGCCCTAACCCATGAATTGGTGAAATCTTGAAAACGAAAAAAAGGCAGCAGTAACTGAGAAATCTTGGTCGGGAGTCAAGGGGGACGCATTTTATTTGTAACCGTACCTGTAGCATCAGACCGTCAGGGTCCCTGCTAGAACAGTGTCCGTTTATCCCCTTGCTAAATAGACCGCTCATACCGAGAGACAGAGGCATGTTTGCTCAGCACCGACATGTCACACTCTTTCGTCTTACGTTGCTGAGAAGGTGTAGCAAAGTGTAGAAGGTGTACCTGTTGTACTTCCTTTCTCTCTCTCTCTCTCCGTCACTTCTGTATGTTCGCGTGCTGCTGTGCATGACCAAGCCAGTGGTTGTGCGCGCGCGACCGAACGACACTATTTCTGTGGCTACAGCAATTCATGTCAGTTACGGCAGACGAAAACTGGTCTGTCGGCGTGTAGAAGCTGCATAATGGCCACACGTCAGGTTTGACATTGCCAGAAGTAATATTTCCATCACTCACTGCTGTCCAATTTTGATACAAATGCCTCCGTTGTACAGTTGCAGTACAACTATATCGGGAATTGTCCCTTGGTCTTTGGCGTCTAAAGTTTAGCGCGTTTGTTGCTGAGAAATCAGTCTTGCAGATTTAACAGTGTTAGGTTGATTTTTAAAATGTATATTCTGTAAAAATTAAAGTATTGCTGTTTTTGAAGGAGACCGCAGACCAGGGGTAGGGCAGGGCAGCAGGATCTGAGAAAGTCTCGGGTACACCCCAAAAGCAATGAAATAGAAAAATCGAGGTGATCTTTAGAGGAAAGCTTTATAGATCATGGACGTGCCTTCAGAAATATATATGTATATGTTTGTGTGCGTGCGTGTGTGTGCGTGCGTGCGTGCGCGCGTTAACAAGGACGTCGAGCGTGTGAATGTGCGTTTTGTGTGTTTACCTGCATACGTATGCACGTTTATGTGTTGTCTAATCTAAGCGGCTTATTTCTCACCTGCTTAGGTAAACAGATGATAGATCTAGCCTATGGGCAGGCGTGGCCATTTCAGGTAACAGAGGGTAAAGATTCGTCTTTGAAGATCAGTGATATTTTTGTAAATATACAGAACTGTACACTCTAGAATTAAGGAGTCTCATAAGAAAATCTCATGGCTGCCTCTCACAGAGACATGCTACCCATGTATTTAGGAAAAAAATCACAATTGTCTTCTTACTCAGAAATTATTGAAAACGGAAGTGTTTTTCTACACTGATTCTACATAGACCAACAAGACCTCTGTTTTCTCCAAGTCTTGCAGATCTGAAAGTTTGAATTTTAAAAAATTTCAGATAGAAGTAATGTATGTTTATGCAATCAATCAAACAGAGAGAGAAACAGAGACAGAGAGACAGATACGGAAAAACAGGAAAGAAGTGTATTCATGAGACTGAAAAGTGCTTGCTTTTGTTCGAGTGTGCAAGCTTATGTGTGTGGCTATGTGTGTGTATCATGCTTGTGTTTGTGGCTGCTTGCGTGCGTAGGCAGGAAATGTAAATATATATACATAAAAATATCTATTCAATAAGGTATAACCACGTAGTTTCCCACCGAGAATTTCATTATGAAAGATCGTAAAAATGTAATGCGCAGATAGAGGTCATAACATGTCTTATGCCCTCAGAAAAGAAAGGGAAAATGTTAAAAATAGATTAGCATTTCATCCGGCCAAGCATTTAAAAAGAAAACCAGAGATTGATTTATGAACTAGGTTTTTCATTAATGTTCTTTGACCGGAGTTTTACACTACCTGCAAACAGAGTGGGAGAAGCGCCATCTGGACTGCAGCGATAACCTTTTCTTAAAATCAGAATCTTGATTACTTTTGTACTTTTAGAAAAAATGTAGATAGCTCTCTGAATGTTCCTCTACTGTAAAATATATGGGTCTTCTGTCACTAGCCTTAGGAACGACTGGGGCAAAATGTTAAAAGAGAACGATAAACTAGACAAAAGTTTACACACAGACACCCCTCCCGCCTCTCTCTTTCTCTCTCTCTCTCTCACTACATCCAGGTCAAGACTCTCATGAACTCGACAGATAACAAGCAGCAAACTATTATGCTGTGCACATATGCACGCGCGCACACACATACGCGCAAACGTACTCATCTCTAAAACAGTAACTGCTTGGCATGATTGAATAAAGAAGAGTCTTGCATAGTTAGATAATAGCTCAGAAATGAGCACACCTACCCTACTTTAACTGCCACCCTTCCCAAACATCACACAGACTCGGTTCCGAGCAGAGGAGAGATACCTTCGGTTTCTGGGTCATCCTTGACAATGTTTCAACCACTACACGGCAAATCCCAGACAGTTTAGCAGTGCTGTACGTAGCACTGTGTGGGTACAATCCCTAGGAAATTGTCTACATGCGCGTGCGCATGCATCTGTGTGTTTTGTGCTTGTGCTGATCTAGACGGATATGGCAACGCGCCTAATTCTGCCAGCGTTCACGTGATGACTATGTGCACGCATCAACTCCCCGATGGTAAGTACGGCAAATGTCAAACAGCTTCCCTTGCATGGCGGCAGCATCCCTGCAGTCCTGTCGCAGTGAGTAGAGCGACTGAGTCTAGTCGTATGGCATTGACAGTCAGTAAACGAGCGTGATACACTCGCATCGTCTTGCACTTCCCCAAGCAGTTACGCAATCGTTATCTGTGCGTGCGTGTGTACGAGTAAAAGCGAAGGGAAGAAAGGGAGAGATACATAGAAAAGAATCTGTGTGTGTTTGTGTGTGCGTGTTCGTGTGCGTGTGTGTCTGTGTCTGTGTGTGTGTTCTCGCGCGCGCTTGTGTTTTCGTGTATATGTGAATGCCCGCATAAGTTTGAGTAAGGTTGGGGAGGGGGAAGGGGCTAGTGTGCGCCTGCATCCATATATGTATGTATAGGTAGGGCTTATGGGTGCGTCCGTGAGCACGCACGCGCATGTGTAGTACGTCGACGAATGCACGGAAGTTTCAGAAACATGCATATATGCCAGCAGATTGATGCTTTGTGAAAAGGGGGAAACAGGAAGAGGGAGAGAAGAGAAAGAGTTCATTTTTTCCTTTTATTATTATTACTTTTTTAAAACCCGTGAAAGACGACGAGGGAAATATTAAGCAAATATATTTCCCTTCATAAAGGGATGTGTGGATTTCGAGGTTCTTGCTTTACTGAGTAGCAGATATTGTCTTTTTACTTTCCATAAATCTTGTATGTGTCTTTTCGGATACTTTATCTCATTTCAGCGAACATGTCGCTTATCAAGTGGCGTCGGGCAGAAATAATTCACCCCATACCTGGACTGCTTTCAGTTCGCACAACCGTCCAGCGTAGTGCAGAACACGTGGCTGCCTCGCCGTTTGGGCTGAGAGGCAAGCTGCGACTTAGCAGACACAGGATTTAGTGACGTAATCACAGCATGAAGCTCCGACAGCGCTACATCATCGCCTTTGCCATCGCCGTGAGCGCAGTTGTCTCGTTCACTATAGCTCTTGGCGTGCTGCACAAAGACAGTCTCTATAACACTGTATGGGAGGTTCAGGGGGCCATCCGAGGCAAGTTCCTCATTGGACCGAAACCGGAACCGAACAAATTCGTGCGGCAGCTCACAGCAGAGGAGTTCCGACAAAATCCCTTGTTTCTGACAGGTGAGTAGGTAGATTTACAGACACCGAACAAAACAATTAAGAAAAATCCACTTTGATCCCTTCTTTTGACTTATCCTATATTCACTCTGTATTTTATTGTGGGGTGAGTTAGGTGTTTGCTGCTTAACGACCAGCCGAAAACAGGCGCGTATGTAGACGGTGTTGCTCAGACAAGTTAATGTGCTGCACCCTAGGACAGGCTTCGGTCCCACCCAGTCACATACTGACACCGGGCCAACCAGTCCTACTACTGTTTCCTTTAGCGCCAGCAGGGCAGCTACCGCACTGTCGATTTTTAAATCTGAGGTATGACTCGGCGGATGTCTTAACCACTAGACCACCGAGGCGGGATTTTTTTTTTGGGGGGGTGGGGCGGGTGTTGTATTCTTACAATTGTATTTTCTCCTTATTATTATCTTGTTATCGGGGTGATAGTCGTCACTATTATCATTATATCACCACCAACACTGTCCTCGTCATATCATCGCCTCCGGCGTCGTCGTCATCATCATCATCTAAATTTCGAGGTGAAGAAATATTACACACCCTACGACGAGAACATCGATGAAGAATAGAACGATCGATGACACTCCTACCCAGTGCCCACGAGGCCCGCTGAGGGTGTTAAAATAATCCATTATTTCGGTGCACTTTCAGGACTTCCTGTACACCCTTCTCCAAGCCCTCCCTAGTTTTATTTTCAGTTGTACGCTGGGCTGCACTTCGATCATCTCTCTTATCAACCGCCTGTCCATCCATATCGCAGGTAACCCGCTGATAGACGACTATGGGGAAAATGACCCTTACTCACCAGGCGAAAATGGCGCACCTGTTGTCTTACCTGAGATTACGAAAGCCAACGCCACACTTGCTCTAGAGAAGTACCACGTCAACGTGTTAGTCAGTGACGTCATCGCCCTCAACCGGATGGTGCCGGATTCTAGATTCCCTGGGTAGGTCGTCACGCCCTATTTTCCCTAAGGATCGATTTACACGATTCCAAGATTTATCTCTCCCGGAGTTCATTGAAAAAAATCTCACGACCTCAGGGACTGTCAATCTCACTTCTGCTCTCAAATTCAAACTACTTCATGCAAAGCACAGGGAGGACATTCGCGTGTTGTGTGTTAAATGTTTGTGAGATGTGGCTTTGGAACCTGTCTAGTCCTTCAGTGTCATTTCAAGATGAACTTTATCATCTGCGAGTTCAGTGTTTCACTGGACATGCCGCTAAAGCATAATGCCGTGTTCAAGGGGGCCTTTTAGATGCATTAGAAGAATCACGTCTTTTCTTCTTCTTCTTCTTTTTTTACAAGACGCGAATTCATGAAACTTTGCACTTTACTTTTGCACTCCCTGAAATTGCACTCTTTAAAAGCACTTCGGACAATTTTGTCCTGTCTGTCATATCAGCGAAAGCTGCCTTGATGTAAAGTTAAAAAATATGGTACATCATCTATTTTTGTATGTCTGCCTGTAGTCTCTCCCCTTCCGCTTGGAAAGCTGTTGCAGTGATCACGCAACGTGCTTCTGAAGTTTTCTTCTATTTTTTTAAAAGGAAGTAAATTTATTCCTGAAGGTGTGCAGGAAGGCTGTATCCTAATGACCTTCCAACAGCCTCTATCATCATACCTTTTCATGATGAGTGGCCCTCTGTCTTGCTGCGGACCTTGTACAGCGTCATCAACAGGACACCACGACATCTACTGTGGGAGATAATTCTTGTGGACGACGGTAGCACGCTTGGTGAGTTATACCTCTTGAAAAAACTTTTTTCTGCGGCCTTACACATGCTAGATTCGTCGACTGGCTTGTTGCTGTTGTTGTGCTTGCTTGTTTGTTTTGGTGTTTGTATGGCTTTTTATGTCTTTCTTTGTTTCTTTTCTACTCTTTTCTTTCGTACTTTCTTTCGTTCATTCTTTCGTAGGTATTTTCTTTCTAAGTTTATCTGACAAACCCATTTAGGATTACAGTCGTTATTTATTTGGGGACCTTACTGTCTTTTCAGGTAGAGTTGGGGACTAGCATCTGGATGTTGCTGGTTCGAATCCAGGATTGGTCAAATATTATTTCCTGCAGTTAAACATTGTACAAACTCCATTTGACTTTCCCCCGAACATTAAACTGCCTGTCCGTACTGATCATCTTCATGCAGCTATCGTTCTGGTGGTTCTCTCAGTGCATAGCTTAGACAAAGGGCCTCTTCGTCCATAGTGCGAAATCACCCCATTGCCTACCTACCTGCCGAGAAATTATGATACGTGACACCATAAAAATGTCTTGATGAAGAACAAAATTTTAATAATGTGATACGTGATCCCACCCTTCGTCTGTTTTTAGAAGGTCTGAAAGGGCCGCTAGACACTTACATCGCCACCATGTTCCCTGTCGGGCTGATCAAGATCATTCACCTGGAGGAAAGAATCGGCTTGATACGGGCGCGAATGAAAGGCGTGCGTATGGCCACGGGAGAGGTGCTGGTCATTTTCGACAGTCACATGGAGGTTAATGCCCAGTGGTCAGTGGTTTGCTTTTGCTGTCCGTTTTCTTTGAACACTTTGAACTAATATCGCCAAGAGAAGACTGAGCAAAGTAGATGATGTACGACAAGCAGGCAGAGAGGCAAACAAACAGACAGCGAGGCAAACAGGCAGGCAGGCAGGGAAATGATCAAACAAATAATGTAAAGAAAGAAAGAAAGAAAAATTAGGGAAAATGGCGAATTAAGAGGCCGCGAAATTATCAACTGGTTGATTGATTTATCAGGCTCGAACCTCTACTAGTGCAAGTAAAGCAGAACCGGAAGTCTTTCGCGCTAGGAATTCTGGACTACATTCACGCGGAGACCTTTCTGTACGACTGGCACAAAGGTTTTCTGACTCGCTACGGCTTCGACTGGCGCCTGATCTTCTTCGAAACTTTCTTCAGACCCGACTTGTATGGAGCAGACGATACGGTGCCTAAACAGTAAGACCCGCCCCCCCCCCCCCGCCTTTCTCTCTCTCTCTCTCACACACACACACACCGAGCCTTGTTTTATATAACAAGAAGTGTGTGTGCAATGTTGTGCGTATGCGTGCGTTCGTGTGCGCGCATGTATCTGTGCCGAACAATTACTACTGACATTGCCTAATATCAATGGTATAACGTTTATAGTGACTTAATACTGACCTGATTCTGACAATTTAAGGGGCGTAGTAATGGTGGGAGCAGCATTTGCTGTAGACCGGAAGTACTTCCTCGAGCTGGGAGGATATGACGAAGGAATGGACGTGTGGGGAGGCGAGAACCTGGAGCTGTCGTGGCGGGTAAGCACTTCCTTACTCTGATACGAAGAATGGGAATTTTTGCAGTTAAAAATCTGACTGCCACTCACCATTCGCGCAGATCTTAATGGCCATCGCACATTGAGTGTCAAAAGTCGAGATTTTCAAGCAGCGCGACAACAGCGACCTGATGCCATCAGTGGGCGATGGCCAGGGACGGCGGGAAATTAAAGCGAATTTGGCGGTCATTTGACGTGATCGTGACATGTGACGTGTTGCTGTCGGCAGGTGTGGATGTGTGGGGGGTCGCTGATCCACATTCCCTGCTCCAAATTGGGTCATATCGCTCGTGCGCAGCCGTACAGTTTCCCGGCAGGTCGGCGCCAGATCGAGGTGCACAACTACAAACGGGCGGTGGAGCTTTGGATGGACAGCAACCACAAGAGCTTTATCTACGACTATTTTCCCGAGATGAAGGTACAATGGATTTGCTCTATTTCTTTTTTTTAAAAATGCGATCGCATTGGAAATCACGTGGAATCGTTGATTTTATTATTATTATTTTTTACTATTGTCTGAAGATTTATTTAGAACAGTACGGGTAAACGAACACTCCAAGTTCTTCCAAGTTTTTCAATTTTATTCAATTTCATTAGATGCTTGGATTTATTGTTCTTTATTTTGTAATTTCACCCAAAACGACTTTAGCCTTTGGGGCATCGCCGATCTTCAGAAAGTAATTTCGTCTTGAAAGCTCTGCCTAGTTAAGACCCGCGTTAAGAAAGCTCGATACGTTATTTTAGACCTGTGAATGTGCAGCATTTGATTTCCAACTTTTTAGACTTGCGGGATACTCAGCACCTGATGCTCAATTTTTAGACTTGTGGGATATCCAGCATTTGATGTGGACACACAGGACACACAGGATTCGATGCCAATTTTAGACTTGTGCCTGGAGACTTATACTGAAGTAGCATTCCTGTATCTCCTATGTAGGAAGCCGATCCTGGGGAACTGACAGAGAGAAGAGAGCTCAAGACGAGACTCGGGTGTAAAACATTCTCCTGGTTCCTTGACAACGTGTGGCCCGAGCTGACAGTCTTCGATAAAGACGCCGTGGCTTGGGGCTCTGTAAGTCTGCTTCGTGTTCCGTCCCTTTAAATTACGGTGATAACCACTATGAAGACATTTTTGTTTTCATGCACGCGCACACACACAAACAGATACAGAGGGACAAAGAGAAAGAAAGAGAGAAGGGGAATAAAGACGGACAGGAGTAAAGACTGTTGCAGACATCGACCAACGCTATTAAAAATTCACAAAGGCTATTGCAGCACCTGCTCCTCAGAGATCCATTCTTAGGGGAAAAGATATCTAGAGGAGCATTTCAGGTGTGCACTTTTACTTTTAAAAAAAAATGTATAATTCTGAAATCCAGAAAATGTACCTTTTGTCACATGAGGTGCGTCCATGTTTTGGTTAATCCTAGGAAGGATATGCAAAGAGAAAACGCACATATATTTCGAGTAAATGCCGAAAATTTCCTCTCTGTATAAACAAACATTTCCGCGAAGATTTTGGGGGAATAATAGTGGAATTGTGGTGCCATTTAAAGCCTTGCGAAGCAATGATTTCCAACGATTGCCTCGGTTCTAGGTGCGCAATACTGCTACAGGACTGTGTCTCGACAATCACAGTTTCTTATTCACCTACGAAGAGCCTTTGTTTGTGGACCCCTGCCACGGGAAGGTGAGCACGCAGGTAAGCAACAGTTATATGCATCCACTAGTGGTCTATAAAATTCCCTTCTGGCACATTTATGAAGTCGCTTGCCGTCGACAAACGTGTAAGTCAGTTGGAATGGACAAAAGTGCGCGTCGGTCTGGTTGCCTTCAAACGCTGTAGAAAGTACTTCCATTGCTGATTTCGACGAGAATATTCGATTAAGAGATTTTGGAAAAGAAGAGAATATGAACAGCTGAAAACAGTAATACTTGTACGCTGTTGGTAACGCTATTTAAGTACAAAACAGTGATGAGGATCATGACTGGGTTGTATGAGTGTTCATAACTACACCTTCGCTCATAAGATGTCAGGCCCATTCTCTGTGTAATTTACGTGTGCATTTTTACGTATGAACGAGAGATTGGATTATAGAGCACCCGTGCACCCCAGCATCCCACGATTCTGCATAACGAGTAAGCAATCGATAATGGAATGAGATCTAGTATTCCGGCTGTTGTTAGGGTTTCACACTGACCCAACAAGGCTTACTCCGATCCAGCCTTCAGTGCGTGGTGGTCAAGCAGGATTATCCAGGTGCACCAGCTAAACTGGAGAGCTGCATCAGCGGTCCGGCCGACAAGTGGTCGTATCCGAAGGTAGGTTGTCAGAGGAGTTGCCAGAGAAGACGGCCATTCTTAGGGTCAGAAGGCGTCTGCTAAAAGTTTATGTTGACGAATCCTTTAGTTTAGATTTGCGGCTCCTTAACTCGAACCCACAAATGCACGTGGTGGCGACATTTTCCCACTCACAATCGCTACCCCCACCACCTTTAAAAAAAATAATGCCCCTCAATCTTTTTTAACGTCTTTTCTTATTTTTCACTTTCCTAGTTTTTCAAAAGCCCAGGTGCCCCGAGCACCAATACCTGCACTAGCACTTTAAAGAGACAGCAACTGCGAAACCACAAAATTATTTCTTTAAAAATGAAACTCTTATGAAATTAATGTTGGTTACTCAAATATTCAAATCACTTCGCTGATATGACACATAAAAAAGGTTAGTAAATTGCATCAACTACACATTCATAAGTAAATACTGGCGTCCACATTCGTACACGTATCTTTCATTCACGCATCTAAGTATATCAGAAGGATAGCAGATTACCATACCCACAGTTCTTATTACCATACCCACAGTTCTTATTACCATACCCACAGTTCTTGTCGAACCTGAACTGGCGATGGCCTGGAGTTCAGTGCCAGTCCTCTATACCCCATAGTTTGTGAAAAGAAATTGCCAGCACATCACAGCTGCATACAGTGCATACATTCACAGGGCAAAAGGTCCTCACTCATTGTACATCTCCACACGTCCAACAGATCACTGTAACACGATGCACTGATAATCCACAATGTATTGGAAACACGTTGAACTTGAAACTTGTTGTATTGGAGTAGATTAATGTCACAACTTAAAACACAGCCTGCACTGCTGCTTTCGATGCTTGACATTATCTGGCTACTTCACCATGCAGATTTATCACTGTTCACAAACAGTCCTTCTGAAGCTGTCGGGTCACAAGAACAATCGTAAGGCTTTTTCTCTCAGTGTATTGTAAGGGCATCGTTATGTGTGGAGTGGACCCGGAAACGCCAAATTATTTTCGCAAGTCCACCAAAGAAAATTCGAAGAAAATGTTTGTGAATTGCAAGACAGAGTTAGTGCGTCTGTGACGTAATGCCTCACTTAAAGAGGGAAGGGGGCGGAAGAAACGAAACAAAATATTTAAGCTTCATAATGTCGCAGCCATTTCTGTGAAGCATGCGCACCTGCTGGCCACACACAACTGATGGAGATGTTCACCTGTTTCAGGTCAACGAGCACCTGCGCCACGAGCGGACAGGTCTGTGCCTGGACCTGTGTGACGGCAAGCCATGCGTGAAGACCTGCACCACTGTGATCACTCAGATGTGGACGTTTGACACACCGCCGCTCCTTGTCTGATCCGTGTCACACTTGCCTTATAAACTGTGGTCATCACCCAGGCCCCGTGTGCAAGAACACCGTATTCCTCAGTTATTCCAGTGATTTCGGATATTCTAGAATAAGGGCCTTGAATTTCCTATGAACGAAAACCGAATAGCTTATTCTTCCTTCGTTATTTGGGAATAAGTTATTCGGTCGTCCCAGGAGCGGATAGCTTAAGTTCGCCGAAACAGCGTTCTCAGAGACAGAAAAAATCCTTTCGATTTATTTGGTGATTTAGACATATATCAAAAATATATATTTGGAAGAGCTTAACTTTTGGTCATTGTACACAAAGCTAATCCTGGCATAGAAGTTGTGGATCGGCATGGAGCTTAACATCACTGCTACAGGACAATATCACGCCGTCCGCTGACTTGAGGTCTGGTATTTTGCTCCAAGTTAAGGCTTTTGTTTTATAAATAATATTCAGGGTGACTGCAGCCACCACATGCAGGTCCATAACAAAATGAGAGCTGGCACGTGTAAGACCAGAATTGTTTGCTTAGTTATTAAACCTGTGGGTGGGTCATGGACCGGAGGGTAGCCTCGTCTGCACTGAAAGAAAATGTTGTTCTCACACAGGGATCGATACATGTACTGGGGGTGGGGGTGGGGGTGGGGGTGGGGGGTAGGGGGATAACCAACCTTCCCGCAGGCGGGCGGCACACACTTGACACTCCCATTAGGGAGACAGCATGACGTCAGCCAAGCACGTCTGCATCAACCATTGGTACTGGCGCCTGTCAACAGGTCATAAGTTGGATACCCACATGATGCCGCCTGCGAGGGTGGGGGCACGTGAGGGGAGATAAATCACGTGATGTAGAGGGCGCTGCAAAAAGGAGAAATAAAAAGGGGGAACTCGGAGTCTGAGTGGAGGAAGGAGGAGAAACACACAGACAAAAAAGAAGGGAGAACCTTGCTCGGACTTACCCCCAGCCCTTGGGGCTTGCTTGGCCGTCGGACTTTGAAAGTTTTGACCAGGAAAAGCCAAGGCGGGATGCAGCGAGACAGAAGACAGAGGGGCACATGGGGGGGGGGGTGAGCCATAGGGCTCCCTCTTCATGCACCTCTACTGCAGCTGCCACAAGAGAGGGTCAGGCTGGAAAGAAGTAACTGCCTTTAGCCGCCAGATGTTAAAGTAGAAGGGCCGGCTTCCGTCTATGAGTCACAAAGAAAAGCGGTCAGTAGACAGAGAGAAGAGGTCAGATTAGCCACTAGACAAAATTGGAAGGACAGGGTTGCATGGTTACGCCGGCCACCACCTGAAACGGACTGTAGACGTTTAATAAAACTTGAGACGTGCACTCCTAGTTGGTCGTCTGCACGACTGTAGGAAGGTCAGGTACATGGAGAGGGGATGGCGACGGAAACGTTACAAGGTCCCTCGACTGTCAGTTCTTTAAGCGGAATTTCAGCCTCACTGATCTCACTTTCTCATTGCCAATGGTTATATGGACGTAATCAGTCAACCCTTCTCATTTCCGGCCATTGCCTTTTGACTTAAGCTCTTTTATTTTTGCAGCTATCTGCTCCCTTGAAGTTTTGATGTGCCATTTGACGTAAAAAGACGTTATCCCTGTGGCGTTGTCATGCACCAGATGACGTAATGTTGATAGAATAGCTGTATAGCTGTGACCTCGTACGGTAGTGATGGCTGGGATTCCCTCTTTATTTTTAGAAAGTGCATGAATGTACCTGCGTGTAAACTTAAACAACGGTGAAGAACCCACAACCCTCTGTTTTCGTCCACAGAATCAAGGTTTCAGCAACAAACCTTTTAACAAACTCTACAAGTCTTCACACACAATTTTTTTAATGCATCCCTTTAGAAACAGACTGCAAGTCTATCTTATAACACGATTCGGGCACTTAAATCGCTTATTAGATTCATTGACCAGTACCGTGTCCTAAAAGTACAATACGAGAAAAATGAATTTTTCGTGTTCAAGACTGATAGTTGGTTTGTTGGCGAGAAATACCAGAAATTCTCGAAAATTAAAGAAAAATCGACTTTCCATATTTTACTCAATAGCAGTATTCGATTCACAGGATACAAACTACAACTGGTGAAAAAATTGGCTTCTTTGTCAAATTTTGCAAGCCGTTATTTTGGTGTGTGCTTTAGCCTCTAGCGTCTGATACTGACAATGACTGAATGAAGCGCCAGCGACTCCCTCAGTCTCATGTTCACGAGATGTTTATGAAGAGCGAGGTAAATCTCATATAATACTTGCAACATCTTTAATGATCACTTGTCGAAATTCAAATGACGTGGTTTTAACTTCCTGACATAAACCTCAAGTCATGATAGTGATTTTTTTGGTCATTTTTCGGGCATGCCATAGAAAAGGTGAAGCAAATTTGAGGTTATGTTTGTGAAAGTTTCATGTACTGTACATGTATGTCACAGATCTGATATGGATGTGACGTTTTTGTTTTCTGTAAGCAGATTTGACACAATGTTCATATGTTCTTAGACCTTTTAAAGTAAATGTGGTGTAATCCTTGCAATATTTTCATGGATTATTACCGTTAATGTAATGTAGTAATTGTGACATTTTTATGAGCCGCAGAACGTACGTCTGATATGCTCTGATGTACTTCACCCTGTGTGGGCTGAGGTATCAGCTGGGGCACCTGAAGTGGGGAAACAGATCTCAGATCTGACAGTTTTGCATTCAGCGAACACGCAAGCGCTTTGGAGCATTCAAAGCTTTTACTCCCCTGAATCCCTTTTCGATATGCGAAGGGTGGAGTGCGACCAAGGGAGAAATCAGCAGTCAAAACAAACAAACAAACAAACAAAAAGATTGCGTAACAAAGCGGAGTAGTGGTCACGAGGTAAACAAAAACTCTGCCAAATCAAAGATTAAAGATCTATAATCCTTGGCCAAGTCGTAGCTGCCTGTCCTGACTGGCTGGGGTAATCAGAGGGGGGAGTGAGGAGGTTGCTTAGCAGGCAGTAATTTACTACCCTTAAGTTGTGTTGAGAGGGTCGCTTTGGTCGGGCAAAAATGCACTATCTCGCCCAAGGTATAGTATTTGACGTTGAAAATAGTTTTGCCTGTTTACGTGTTTAGGTAAACAGATGATAGATCTAGCACATGGACAGGCGTGGCCATTTCAAGTAGTGGAGAGTACTCAGACTTGGTAAAGGAGGCTCATGAGAGCATCTCACACCTGCCTTCCATGGGGGCCTGCAGCCCATGTAGTCACTGAGCACACATATATAGCAGCTATCTGTGCTGAGCATTAAAAAAATCACAGTTGTATTATCTAAATGAAAAATTACTGAAACCGGAAGTGCCTTTTAGCGGATTCTGCTTCAGCCAATTGCTCCAACACAAGAAACACGCAAAGGCCATTTTCCCGATTTTCAGCCGAGGAATACAGGTGAGTTTGATATCAAAATCACCTAATTATCTGGTATTTTTTATTCACCCCGGACTGTCCTGCTTGAGAATTTTACATTTCCGTTCCTGGTGTTATGTTCTAAAAAAGCTTTTCTGCTGTCAGCTTCGCCAACGCTAAATTTGCTGAAGTAGACTAGAACACAATAATTATGTAACAAAATGTGCACACAGTGGTTGATAAATATTTAGAGGAGCAAGCATGCCCAGAAATAGTCTAGAGGTGTCCTTTTAAATGTGCCAATGACTTTCAGATCTAGACATTCGGTAGATCTGTGTGGCACAGAGCTTTGGTCAGTTTAGAAAAGCTATAAGGGGGAAGCTACAATATAGGTTATGAAGTTGTAAAGTAAATGCATACCAAAGACTCAGTGTAAATTACTAAAATACTGTTTCAAATCAATTTCACAGTAGATTTCCTACGTCAAGATAGGTAAAGAATAGAAAGAATTCGTTAAAAGATCGCGCAAGCCACAAGACAAAACCAGAATCACTGAGAATTTATTTCTTTCTACTTCTAATGAATCCTTGTATCAGAAATAGTTTTGTACACCTAACCACTAACGATCCCCGGACAGGATTACATTCGGATCATTTATTGCACATTTGCTATTTCTATTTTTAAATAGACGAATTATCATTCATTCTATCATTCAGGTGGGTGTAGATAGGCCTATATGTCAAAGAAATAGAGGGAGGGAAAAGAAAAATAACGTTTACACTGCAAGCAACCAAAAATATGCAGGTACATATATACATGTTTAACATACGCAGTCGATGTGCTGTTAACACTAATGTCTGAACAAGTGTTCTTATTTATGGTCAACATAAGGGACATAACCGCGTGATGTGCTTGGTAATTAACCACGAAAAGAAGTCACATGGAAAGAATAAGAATAAGAAAAATGAGATTAAATGGAGAACATCACACATGATCAAAAAAAATCCACTAAGCTGTAGCTGTGGTGATAGGGTTAGCAGTGTAGCACACCACGCGTCCTGCTAGATTGCAACTAAATAGCAAAGGGACAACATTATAGAGGAAATAAACAACTACAACTAGCACTAAATTTGAAATCAGCCCTTATCCCACCCAAAGATGTTTGGCAACACACACGTGAGCTTCCAATCCAGCCATCCTGAAGCAAGATACGTTACAAAAATTCAAACCCGAAGTGTCACTTACAAAGAAGCAGGGAATTCAACATTAACCAGAATATAAATAGGAATGATGCAGAGTCTCAGGGCAGCGACAACAGCAAACCACCACACCCAGAACACCAAAGAACAAGAAAACCAGCCTCTACCACAACCATTTCAGGCGCCGTAACCAGTGCACGCACCCTCCCCAATAATCGCCACTTTCTCTTTTCTTCTGTAGTGCGAAATCACCGACAGATTTAAAAAAGATTAGCATTTCATCCTTCTAAGCAGAGGCGGATTTCTAAACAAGTGTTTCTCTCGGACATTTTGCAGAATCTGCAGACAAAAGGTGGGAAAGACCTCATCCCTGGGCTGCAGCAATCACCTTTTTCAAAATCTGCATAACTTTTGTCGTTGTTGAAGAGAGGTAGATAGCTCCCTATGTGTTCCTCTACATTCTGTCAAGGACATGGGTTTTCTATCACTAGCATTAGAAACGACTGTGGCCAAATGTTACACGAGAGACGAGCAGACGAGAGACAGCTTCGGTTTCTGGGTCATTCTTGACAATGTTTCTTTCAACCACTACACGATAAATCCCAGACAGCTTTCCAGTATTGTCTTCTCCTAGCACTGTGTGCGTGGAATCCCTAGGAAGGTGTCTACATGGGCGTGCGCGTGCGTCTGTGTGTACTGTGCGCGTCCTGTGCAGCATTATTTGTGATCTAGACGGACATGGCAACGCGCCTAATTCTGCCATCGTTCACGTGATAACTATGTGTACGCATCAACTCCCCGATGGTAAGTACGGCAAATGTCAAACAGCTTCCCTGGCATGGCGGCAGCATCCCTGCAGTCCTGTCGCAGTGAGATGAGCGACTGAGTCTAGTTGTATTGACATATGACGTCGTCTTGCACTTCCCCAAGCAATCGTTATTTGTGCGTGCGCGTTTACGAGTGAAAGCGAAGGGAAGAAATGGATACAGAAAAAACCAAATGAACTGTGCGTGTTTGTGTGAATGTCCGCATGCGTTTGAGTAGTGTTTGTGGGGTTGGGGGGAGGAGAGCTAATGTTCGCGTTCATACATATGCGTGTATAGGCATGAATGCATGTGTGCGTCCATGCGCACGCAACTCGCGTGGTAAGTCAATGAATGGAAGTAAGTTGCAGAAACATGGATATATGTCAGCAGCTGATGCGTTGTGAGGAGGTGGGGGGAAGAGGAAGAGGGAAGGAGAGAAAGAATTCATTGTTCCTCTTATTGCTATTTTTTTTTGTTGAAACCCATGAAAGACGCCGAGTGAAATATCAAGAAAAAATATTTCCCTCCATAAAAGTATGTGTGGATTTCGAGGTTCTTGCTTTACAGTGGAGCAGTTGTCTTCACTTTCCATGTCCCTATTATGTTTTTTTTTATCGGATACTTTATCTCATTTCAGCGAACATGTCGCTTATCAAGTGGCGTCGGGCAAAAATAATTAACCCCAAACCTGGGCTGGCTTGCTTGAGCATTCGTAGCCGCTTTTCCTGTCAAAAGACTGGTCGTAATGCTATTTGCCCTGTGTATTTTACGTCCACTGTTACGTATGAACAGCAGATAAGAACGCTCATGCAATCCCCCCTTGGCTGGCTTGCATAAGCGTTCGTTGCTGCTCTTCCGGTCAAGAGTAGTCGTAAGGCCCATTTGCCCTGTGTATTTTACATGCACATTTACGAACGAACAGCAGATAAGAACGCAAGCCAGACCTGTGGTGGCTTGCATGAGCGTTCTTATCTCCTGTTCATTCGTAAAGGTGTACATAAGGTGTACCCTAATGACCGGAAGAGCGGCTACGAACGCTTAGGCAAGCCAGCCCTGGCCTGCTTTCAGCTCGCACAACCGTCCAGCGTAGTGCAGAACACGTGGCTGCCTCGCCGTTTGGGCTGAGAGACAAGCTGCGACTTAGCAGACACAGGATTTAGTGACGTAATCACAACATGAAGCTCCGTCAGCGCTACATCATCGCCTTTGCCATCGCCGTGAGCGCAGTTGTCTCGTTCACTATAGCTCTTGGCGTGCTGCACAAAGACAGTCTCTATAACACTGTATGGGAGGTTCAGGGGGGCATCCGAGGCAAGTTCCTCATTGCACCGAACCCGGAACCGAACAAAGTCGTGAGCCAGCTCACAGCAGAGGAGTTCCGACAAAATCCCTTGTTTCTGACAGGTGAGTAGGTAGATTTCAAGATGCCGACAAAATGATTGAGAAAATCCCGCTTTCTTCTTTTTTGACTTTTCCTAAATTTAGTCTTGATGAGGATTTTTCTATTCTTAAATTTGTATAATCTTGTGGTTACTATCGTTAATGTAACAGTCTTTGCTATCACTGTATCGTCACCACCACTTGTAGGATTTCCTGTACAGCCTTCTCCAACCTACACACCCTACGACGAGAACATCGATGAAGAATAGAACGATCGATGACACTCCTACCCAGTGCCCACGAGGCCCGCTGAGGGTGTTAAAATAATCCATTATTTCGGTGAACTTTCAGGACTTCCTGTGCAGCCTTCTCCAAGCCCTCCCTAGTTTTATTTTCAGTTGTACGCTGGGCTGCACTTCGATCATCTCTCTTATCAACCGCCTGTCCATCCCTATCGCAGGTAACCCGCTGATAGACGACTATGGGGAAAATGACCCTTGCGCTCCAGGCGAAAATGGTAGACCTGTTGTCTTACCTGAGATTACGAAAGCCAACGCCACACTTGCTCTAGAGAAGTACCACGTCAACGTGTTAGTCAGTGACGTCATCGCCCTCAACCGGATGGTGCCGGATTCTAGATTCCCTGGGTAGGTCGTTACGCCCTAGTTTTCCTAGGGCACGCGAGAACATAAGAGTAGGACAAGCAATCCTGTTTACGTAAGACTGTTGTATTACATAATGATGTATTGCAGACTGATGCTTTGTAGACTGACTTATTCCAATGCCACCTTTCTCCTGAACAGCACTCACGCTTGACGCTTACATGATTGAAGGTCACTGTCAGAGATGCATGTCAAACTGGTTGTTTGTCCTGTGCCCCTTATGATATGCTTCACCATCCGTTTTGGCATACATGCTCAGTCTGTGTATGTCTTTCAACAGTCAGATTTGCTCCCCATGTGGTTCCACGCTCCGGGTCAAACGTAGAACTAACACTGCTTGTATCATACAATGTACCCTTTGATGTATGTCAAAAGCTTCTATGAAACCATGGCATTGTACTCAATGCAAAGTATCACCAGGAGATTTTGTGAGGACTTTGGAAGCCGAGTCTTTCAAAAGTAACCACATGCACTGAACTGAAGGCGATGTTACATGGCAGCAGAACATCCGGGGTTTTGTTGTTGTTGTTGTTGTTGTTTTAGCGCTGCCGTATTGCATCTCCATTTGCGCTACCGGTTAGGCTTATTCCCTCCAAAACAAAACAAAACAAAAACAAAAACAAGACAATTCCTAGCTGCGATGTATGCAGTCTCAGAAAGTTGTCAATCTCATTTCCATTGTCGCAAGAAATTTGGTCCGGCATACAGCTTGCGCATGCGCGCGTTGAAAGTGGCAACATGCTAACCCATCCCTACCCTAAGGCTAACCCAAATAGTGAGACCAAAAACGATTTTTTAAACTGACGATTTAAATCCTCTAACCACATCTATCGCAGTAACAAAAAACGCGCACTATGTGAAGACTAGCGTCGTTATAAGGAAAGGGATGGCAGATCTTTTTGAGGATCTGCCAAGTTCCTTTCTTTCGACCCTCTCTTTGCTACGTGTTTGGGTACGGTAAGCTCCCTTGGTCGCATTCGTCTGCATACGGTTATGTTGAGCGCTGCCAGTACCTTTGTTGGAGTTATTATTTGATAATTTAAGCGCTCGGTCCTCATTTGTTCTTTATTAGTCTTTCTGGTTTATTCTATTTTGAAAGGAAGCCCATGCCATAATTATTAGAAATATTTATTTCACCAGGTGTGTAGGAAGGCTGTATCCTAATGACCTTCCAACAGCCTCCATCATCATACCTTTTCATGATGAGTGGCCCTCTGTCTTGCTGCGGACCTTGTACAGCGTCATCAACAGGACACCACGACATCTGCTGTGGGAGATATTGCTTGTGGACGACGGTAGCACGCTTGGTGAGTTATACCTATTGAGCAATTTTTTGCTGTGCTCCTATACATAATAATTTCATTGACTGGTTTGTCGCTGTTGTTTTGCTGGCTTGTTGGTTTTGGTGTTCATAGGCGTTTTGATCTATCTGTCCGGGATCTCCGTCTGGGGGTTTGCCTTTTTTCTTTTTGTATTTTACCTTATGCATACATTTAGGATTACAGTAGTTCCCTTGGTAAATAAAGGGGTATGTACTTGTTGAT
>SMGT01016660.1:162527-208070 GCA_004794575.1 Lanistes nyassanus | reverse complement strand
GACAGAGGGTGCATGTGATGGCGTAGATGATGTTGCTGTTATTGCAGGTGAAGTGGCGCTTGATGACAAAAGTGGTGTTGGGTGTGTGGAGTGTTGTGTTGGTGTTCAGGTAGGGGCAAGTGTGGCAACGGGGGGCATTGCATGGGGTGGAGCCGCATGATGGGGGGAGGGTGGTGGTCGCTTTAAGTTTCGAATGTACTAGAAGATCTCGCAGGTTCTTATCCCTGCGAGATGCTAAGAGGGGGTTTTGTTTGAAGGTGGGGTTCGGATTTAGACACTATGTGCCAGTTAGAGAGGAGGATCCTACGTACTGGAAGGTTGTGAGGGTGGTGCGTCAAGACGGCGATCGGCCGAGGTTCCGTGTGTTTGGAGTGGTGGGAAGGTTGGAGGGTGAGTGCGCGTGGTGTAGCAGCGGCTTTCTGTTTAGCAGAGTGTAGAAGGTTAGGAGGATAGTTGCGGGCGAGGAAAAAGTCTACCATTCTATCGGATTGTTCGAGTAAGTCTGTATCATGTTTTCTATTCTTTTTTGTGGAGAAAGTGCACTTTGAGTGACGATACAGCACGATACAGACAATACACACCGATACAGGATGCACGGAGATCCTGAATTGAAGCCAGATTATGAGAGTGATTCGCCCAGAAGTTTGCAGAGACAATACGAACATTGTAGTTGCTATTACTATTCATTACTAAAGTGATTTGACCATCCTTTTCGAAAATCGACATACGCAAAATATTGAATTTAAATATCACACTTTTAAACGGCCATTCAAGACAGGATTGCTTGAAAGCACACGGCTAGCTGAGCTTTTCTCTAGCTCAAATCATTGAATTTTGAAAGGGATTTTTTTTAAAGTATATATATGGGTATTTATATGGTATTAGAATATACCTTGCATGTAGTGTGCGTGCGTCTCAACGCACTGCAAAAAAACTTGAGCTCTTGTGGAAAAGGAATAGCTTGTTTCAGCATTTATAAAAGATACACCCTCACCTTTTGCATAACCGACGCACAATAGGAGGCCGGGCGTGATGCCAACAGAACACAAATGAAGGCTGCAAATTATTCCTAAGCGTGAAACATAATTTTAAATTGCATTTTTTTTACTAAATAAGTTAAGCCAGCATGCAAAGTCGTAAGGGCGCTGCTCATCGCCTTTCCTTCGTTATCTTACCTTCCCTAACCCCATGGGCTCAGGTACCCATCCCCACTGGGTCAACTGGGGGGAGTGTGATGTGGTGTACGGGTATCGAACCCCCCCCCCCTTCGTGTTCGGAGGCCCGCGCTCTAACCTACTGGCCATCCGCTTCCCCTGGTACACCTGTATACAGGTAAACCTGTAAAGCCTTTGTATCGTTGTATCGTTCTGATACATACATTAGTAGGCGAATAAAACAAAGCAGTTGATCATTTTTTATTATCCAACTTGTTTCTTTGGTTTGGATTTACATCTTCAGATCGCGTCAGTAGCCTCACACGACAGTAAAACATATTCTTCAAAGGCGGAGGAAGCGGGTAGTTCGAACTCCCCTCCGGCAGCTGGAAGCTCTGAGAGTGAAAGACAAAGTAGGCCTACAAATCTAAAGGAGGTAAGGATTTAGAAATGTGCAGTCACCGACCCAGAAGGTATACGTACTTCGCTTCTTACTGTTTTCTTTTGATCCGGAGTATAATACAAATGTATAGTATTTTCTTCTGATCCAGAGTATGATCATGTATAGTATTTTGTGATCCAGGCACATATAAAGGAATTTTTTTAAGATCGAGAATACAATTGTGTATAGTATTTTTTGTGATCGAGTGTACATTTGTATCCAGAATGTACATACTTATAGCATTTTCTCGCAAATAAGTCGTTTCTACACCGTTGTACAAATTCTTCGTATTTCAACAAATAACAATTAAAATGCCATGTGATTACTCTTCAAAGGCGAAGGAAGCGGGTAGTTCGGACTCCCCTCCGGCAACTGGAAGCTCTGAGAGTGAAAGACAAAGTACAAATCAAAAGGAGGTAAGGATTCGGAAATGTGCAGCCACCGACCCAGAAGGTACACGTACTTCGCTTCTTACTGTTTTCTTTTGATCCGGAGTATAATACAAATGTATAGTATTTTCTTCTGATCCAGAGTATGATCATGTATAGTATTTTGTGATCCAGGGTATACATATACAGTATTTTCTTGTGATCGAAAATACAATTGTGTATAGTATTTTTGTGATCGAGAGTGTACATTTATATCCAGAGTGTACATACATGGTATTTTCTCGCAAATAAGTCGTTTCTACACCGTTGTACAAATTCTTCGTATTTCAACAAATAACAGTTAAAATACCAAGTGATTAGCTAAAAAGATTCAATGTTGTCAACCATATGCACTCGCATTATATTTCTTGTTAATGTTCCTAATTCCTAACCCACAGTCAATGTCGTCAAAGCGAATAACTTAAGTCAAAAATCAGCAGTAACTGCATGTCGTCTCTAGATCTGCCTGACTGCACACTTAGGGTCTGTACCGCGAATGATTCAGTGCGCTTTCGTTAAATGGCCGACTCGAGATCCTAGATTGGTCTCTTAGTGATTTTTGTAGCATTCATCGGTTGTTTTGGATGTACATCTTCAGATCGCATCAGCAGTCTCACACGACAGTAAAACATATTCTTCAAAGGCGGAGGAAGCGGGTAGTTCGGACTCCCCTCCGGCAGCTGGAAGCTCTGAGAGTGAAAGCCAAAGTACAAATCTAAAGGAGGTAAGGATTTAGAAATGTGCAGTCACCGACCCAGAAGGTACACGTACTTCGCTTCTTACTGTTTTCTTTATAAACTCTTTTCTTGCAAAAACAAAACTGTATTGACCAAGTTAGTGAAATTTGTAAAAATACTTCTTAGTAGAGTACATTAATGTATAGATGAATATGTGCCTATTTTTTGCGTGTGGGTACGTCTGGTTGAGTGATTGAGCGTGTTATTTGTGTGTTTATTAATGATTGATTTTGCTTATCAATATATGCATATCCTCATGCCAGGTGAATTTATGATTGATGTTGTTTGTTTTTTTTTGTTTGTTTGTTTTGACAATTTTTTTTTTCATTTTTTCTGAATACCCCCTGACGGTTAAAGAATAAAGAAACTTGAAACTTTTGATCCGGAGTATAATACAAATGTATAGTATTTTCTTCTGATCCAGAGTATGCACATGTATAGTATTTTGTGATCCAGGCACATATAAAGGAATTTTTTATGATCGAGAATACAATTGTGTATAGTATTTTTTGTGATCGAGTGTACATTTGTATCCAGAATGTACATACTTATAGCATTTTCTCGCAAATAAGTTGTTTCTACAACCGTTGTACAAATTCTTCGTATTTCAACAAATAATTAAAATGCCATGTGATTACTCTTCAAAGGCGAAGGAAGCGGGTAGTTCGGACTCCTCTCCGGCAACTGGAAGCTCTGAGAGTGAAAGACAAAATACAAGTCAAAAGGAGGTAAGGATTCAGAAATGTGCAGTCACCGACTCGAGATCCTAAATTGTTCTCTTAGCGATTTTTGTAGCATTCATCGGTTATGCTTTTATTTCCTGTATTTCTCACGACGTCTTCTACTTTTACAACCATTAATTGTTTTGTTATACAGACGACGCAAGTTAAAAATCCTCCAGATGATCTCGATGAAACATCTGAAAAGCGTCCGTAAGTGTTCACAATTCATTCCTGCTCGCCTCAACAATAAACTGCTGTTCTGCATGTCAGATGGCGCTGCTGCAACACATCGAGAGACATAATCTGTGTACAAGACTGTACCTTCTTTGTTTGACTTGTGTGCCGTTACACAGAATGGATGCATGCAGTCCTTTTGATCCACAGAAAGATCTTTTTGATCCTCTTTTTGTTGTTGTTGTTTTTTGGGGTTGTTGTTGCCAGTTTTTTGTATTTTTGTTGTTGTTTGTTTATTTTTGTTGAGTGTTCTGTCCTCATGAAAGGGTGGCGCCCTGAAACATGACTTTGTGTCAGTATTTAGCTAGGCCAGTTCCCCCGCTGTCACCACTGCATTATGGTGTAGATATTTTTTCAAGTTTGTATGACATGCTTTGTGCTAGTTCGACTTTCCCCACTGTATCAGCTTTTCTAAAGTTTTTACAATTTCACAGATTTTACCTTTTGTGCTTCTATTCATACTTCTGTTCACTTTTGAGACTTTTACATGAGCCTCGTTAGTCAGTTAGTTATTATTCTAATTTGTAGAGCATTTAGTGACTTAAGCTTTGGACTTAGTCGAACTGAAAAGTTAGCTCTTTTATGATTCTTGTACGTTCCAGTAATTAAATTTTTAGTTGACAACACCAACGGAAGCAGTAACAGTCGTACTTCATTGTTTTCATACCAGATATATACGCTACCTTGTATTTACTTGTTATTTGTACATTGCTGTGCTTAATACATCGATTATGGATAAAGTGGGATTTACGGGTGTTATAGCGCAGCCCAGTGCTCGGCAGGCAGAAAGACCACACAACTCTCTGTCACGTTACGGATGGTTTTTCTGCAGCGCTATGGTTCAGCACTGTGTTGTTTCATTGTATCTCTCACATAGCAATGTACTCCTTTCATTCAAAGAGTTGTTGACACGTCAGTGACGCATAAAGTTACGTAGTCATAAAAGGAAAGACGTCATTTGTTCTTTAATAAAACCGGGTCTGACTCAGGCTTCGGGAACCAATGGGAAAATGTTAATTTGGTCGTACATGGAAACGTGGAAAACATTGGGGTGGATTTAACGTCCTTTGGCAGTTTGGTCTGGAGATACGGAGGAGTCAGACGTGTTACTAGTCTGTGAGACTTGTTAACGGTTATCCAACAGAACAAGACGCGCTGTTGATGTAGGAAGATTGTTCAGCGGTCTCTGGGAGATGTTAGACTTCTCGTATGGACTTAACTCATTCAGAAAAATAGCGTTGTGGAAAGAAAGTGTCGAGAAACGAAATAGTTGTCTCGTCGCGAATCCATCATCAACGGTTAGCCGTGCGCTATACGTTCTACTATGAAGGCTGTATCTGTATAGCTACATAGCAAGCTATTGTGGGACAACCGTAGTAATTCATTACTTGCCGGGAGAAGTACTTTACGCTTCTGCAGCGAGTATGTGTCAACTTTTCTTTGTCTTATGAAGAAGCATAAGATAATGTTAAATCTTCAGTGGTGTAAGGTTTAACGGACGAGTTGCCAGTATTCATCACCATGAACCTGTCTCTCATTGTAAACAGTCTAATAGTAGGCTGGGAGTGTACAGTCAAACGGACCCCGTCACTTGTGGAAGTGAACTTTCTTCATAGATCTGAAATCTGTGAGGAATCGAGTGTTACCTTGTGACAGTTAAGCAAGGACATCTCAAGGACTAACGGACTAGCAGTACAATACATGGTTCTTAACCAGTGTTCCTGACACCTTTGGACAAGCTCCATCTCCTGAGTTCTACTGGCACGGTACAACTGGACTCACATATCACCTTTGACCCTGCTACAGACTTTCTCGGACCTACGCTCGTCAGTCAGAACATTTGCATTTCTACGAACTGCATCTTCCGTGTCAACCATCCCATCTTGTTCGGACTACTTCTGCGGGCCATTACCTAATGAGAACGATTTTTGGATTAACTGTTCTGTTCCGGTTTTGGATTAATTCATTTCCCCCGCAAGTAGACTTTTGCGTTATCACGCTATTTCATGTAAATTTAATTGTATGCTAGTTGCATTATACCTTGTTCAGACAATTGTTTCGTGTCACAAACTGTTGCCATCACGCACATACACACACACGCATTGTCACGTATTTGTTCAACTGCACCTTTCTTTCCTCAGCTTTCATTTCTAATGTTCATAGTTCAATAAATGTGTTAAATTATCTGGTCGTGTACCTTTTGATTGAAAAGGTGAGGGTCGGCACTAGGCGTATGCTTTTCGTATTTCTTCCCTAGAATTCCAGCACACCCCACAAAACGTTACACTCTCTCAACACCACAAGCGTATCGCCCAGTACAAACCTTATCACTCCCTCACTCGCCTTATTTCCACTCATCAGGCGATACGTGCTCGGCTTTCGCAGGACTCTGCACAACATGATATATACGAGACAAGAGTGAGGCATTTTTGTTAATATAAAAAGAACCCCACGTCTGTTTTTTCAACAAACTTTAACTAGGATTACCACTCTCTAATTCAGTCTGGACTTTCTCACTCCACCTTAAATAACTCCACACTCTACCACGCAATTCACTCCACTCTACTTTCTCTCTATCCAATCACATTCATTCCTCCTTATGCGCATCTAGACTAATAGATTTTATCTCTACGTATGAATCCCCTACTCACGAGTAAATGTTACTAATCACGAGTTATCAATTCAGTCCTGTTGAGCAGTTCACTAACGCTTCATGTAAACAAGTCTTTTTCTCACAGGTTACTTGACATAGATCGTGTACATCAACTATTATCTCGACAATCTTCATCACTCTGGGGTGATTCATCAAAGTATCATCACAACGTTTTACTGGGTTCCGCAGCTTTACAGAACTCCACAATCCAACAGTTAATTTATCACCACAACACGTCTTACTTGGTTTCATTTTGCAGACACAGCACTGTAACAGTTATCGGAGATCAGTCACGCTTGAATGACAGCCTCCCGTTAACGACACTCGAGACTGGGAAAGTGCACACGGCTAGAACAGCCCCACACACCCAACTCTACCGGCTCGTCCTTCGTCGTTGAACGTTGACAGCTATCAGGGTAGTCTGGCTAGACTTCTAGTTGTGGGGTCGCTACAACTCGGGGTGCGAGCATAGAAATCCACATGGAACTGCAGTCCACCACAAACATTAGTGCTGTATCTTCAGGTTCACTTTACCACATCAAGACACACAAACAAACATTCCGTCCCATGCCTTCCCTCTAGGCGAAGGGTATCTGCGCGGCCTCTGCCTGGTTTCCTTGCACAGACGAGGGCTCGCACGTCAGGTCCGGACAGTCGCACAGACTCGCAGACATCCCTTCCTCGGCTCCCGAAGTGGATTCGTGCCGATTGCATCACAGACTGGAAGGTCTGCTGCTCTGTGCTACCTCTGAGTTAGAAATAAGCAGATCTGCAGATGTTGGATATGTGTTTGTCCAGTGTCATGTTAGAGGTGATATGTGTTTGTCCAGTCACTCCAGTGTCATGTTGGAGGTGATAGTAAAACCTAGGTTTCTTGCAGAGTCGGCGAAAGGGATGTCAGCATCACCAAGTCGAATTTATATAAGACTATCTGTCACTCCTGCGTTTCTTTCACTGAAAAAGATAGCATCTGTTTTTTCATCGTTCAAGTTTAACTTGTGGATCATCCATGCTTTGACATCAGCAATGCGAGTGTGCATAGTCGTGATGCTGGCATGTATATCAGCTGGAGGGCAAGAACTGCCTAGCTGGGTGTCGTCTGCATGGGACAGGCTAGGGACAGAGTGAGAGAGAATGTGTTTATTAGTGTCCGGTACTCAGTTACACAATCTTTTTAATCTCTGGCTTACCCTGCTGCCGAGATAAGGACAAGATGAAAATCACGCAATCGTCCTTGGACCCTTTTCAAGCGAACGTACTGCGCAATTAAATGTAAATCAAAGACTGATGATCACAACAATCCTAATGTGGTGAAGGGCACGTCTGATTCTGAGGCTGTCCAGAGAACGTTATCGAAATGCCTTCGACAAATTCATGCCCGGCAGCATCTGCTGATGTCTCAGCTCCTGCTGCATCCAATAGCAACTATGCTGATGGGAATGACATCGGCAGGTATATTGGAAATCATCGGAGATCATTTTACATCATTCGAAATCGTATGGGTGAAGACAGGCTGACAGGACTTGCTCTCATGCATATGCACATCAAAGCAGATGTCTACAACGTGATCCAGCTATTCATAAAGAAAAGAAATCGGAAAATATACTTTTTTGTGCTGTAAGTGTAGGAATAGATGTGTTTATTTCTGTAATGTTCTTAATGGAGATGCTTGATAATTTAAATACAAGCCTCTATGCGCATTTTGGATTTGTTTGTCTTTACAAGAAACTGTATAGAATTCTTACAGCAGAAAATGAAAATAGGATTATCACTAATCCATCAGGCAGGTTCAGCTAAAAAGTACTGTTAATGGTGTGTATATATATATATAGGCGACGCTAATCTGTGACGTAATTGTGTGCACTGGACATGAGACATACGCATAACCATCTCCCCCGAATCAGGAGGACAGGATGGATCTGCCACTGCTCTCTTTTTCTCTCTCTCTCTCTCTCTGCGCCAATATCATGTTGCTAAAACACATCGATCGGCTGCGAAACAGTTGGTTATTTTATTGAAGAAATCGGCGCAGACTCAGAAACGCAACTTGACTGTGCAGTCATGCTGAGCTGCTGACCACCCGGTCACGTTGACCTATCGACTATTTCTGGGTAGAGCGTGGCCTTCGGGTAGACTGAGAAAACGGTTCCGAGAAAACCTGTTCCAACGTGGCGCAGCCAGCCACACGCCCGTCCACAAATAACACAATACAGGCAGCAGAAAGCTGTCCGTGCAACCGTACTGCTTTTGCCAGAATCATAAAGAAATATCGATTCCCCCCACCCCTTCATTTTATCTGGGCATTATGTCGTCTCCCCAATACAATACAATACAATACAATACAATACAATACAATACCTCCTTATTCATCCTTGGTGGAAATTTGAGATGTCTGCCATACAGACGGAGCATTCGAACATATAACATTACACCATATTACCACTGTATACCACAATCCATAAATACACACATGTAGTTCGCACACATACCACACCATGCCACACCAAATGATCACACAAGCATTTTATTACGTAAAAGTATCTTCATCCCCATTAGCTCTTCGAGTACGTGTACCAGAGCCTACATCATGGGGCGGTTCAAGAGATGGGTAAAAAGAATTTTAAAACAAGATCTTGTGTTCTCTCGCTTCAACACTTAATTTTTTTCTTTATGTGTTTATTTTTTCTTTGCTTTTCATTTAATTTTTTTTCCTGAACCAACTTCGATTGTTGCTGTCCATAAACGGTACTTTGTTTTCTCTTATCTTTCTTTGAAACAGTGTACAACGTTAAAAATAAAAGCAAGTGTCTTCTTGCCTACTATGAATTTTCTTCAGCTTGAACGAATGGTTTCTGCCAATGAAGGGAAGTAACTCTTCCTAATAGCAGAAGTCGGGCCTTCGCGTGTTCATGCAGATAAAACCGATTTCTCTTTTTCCTCCTGTTAGAATAATCACATTAAATTGTATTTATTCAACAACTTAGCTTGCGAGCTAAGCGTCTATGTGTAGGCTATGATGTTCCTCTTTTACATATAACTTAAGACAGGGGTGGCCAACCTTTCTAGACCAGCGCGCCACTTCACAGTTTCCTTAAGTGTGTGTTGCGGTGCGCGTTAGCGTTAGCATTAGCGTTGTTGTTGTTGTTGTTGTTACCTGGTGGAGGAAGGAGGATCATGGAAATTGGTCCTTTCGCCCAATTTCCATTTCGCCTTTCAACCAGTTTGCCCACTCGCTTGCCCTTTCACCCACTCGCTTCAGTCGCTTTGCTAACATTAATGTGTGCACAGCCAAGTCAACCAGTTTGCAAAAGACAATAACTATATAAGCTGAGTTAGTCATACCATTCACACACACACACACACACACCTCACACAAACACACCTCACACACACACATACACACACACACCTTACACACACACACACACACCTTACACACACACACACACCGTTAGCACTGAGTGCTGCCAAAGACTCTCAAATATGCAGATCCTAGAGGAGTCATGGCCACTAAGCCCTCTGTGTAGCGACGAGAGAGAGAGAGAGAAGTCACTTTATTGTGACGTAGCAAACCGTGTAAGAGGGAACAATTAAAGCTACACCTTAGCTGTAAGTCAGCCTGATTAGTCCCAAAGCTACCCCATCCCCCTTTACTTTCTTTGATCTTGAACAGGGCCGGACGTCAAGCCGTTGCGTTTGATACAGAGACCGATAGCGAGGGAAACACGTAATCCATTTTACACGTCGCAATAGCCGGACTGTCAGGCAACGGCTTCTAACGGCTGTACAGACCGCACAGTTATCCCTTGTAGTCTTCAAATGAGTTACTGGACTGGCAGACGAACAAGCAAACAAAAACAAATATCTCTCGCACATGCGCGCGCGCACACACAGGGAGAGAGAGAGAGAAACACGCACGCCTTAATCTTAACACAAAAGCACACAGATGCATACAATACAAAGCGTACCGAAAGACATACGCAAACATTGTCCCGCTCCTTCTTTCTTCTATCACACACACACACACACGCGCGCGCGCATGTGGAGACTCTCTCTCACACAAACACACACACACACATGCGGAGACTCTCTCTCTCACACACACACACATGCGGAGACTTTCTCTCTCACACACACACAAATGCGGAGACACTCTCTCTCACACACACACACATGCGGAGACTCTCTCTCTCACACACACACACACATACACACACACACATGCGGAGACACACACACTCTCTCTCACACACACACACACATGTGAAGACTCTCACACACACACACACACACATCCCTTTTACATCAACCTGAACACTTCGTCAATATCAAAGAAAGACTCGTCGGGGTATCCTTGGAGCGAATCAGCCTGACGTACGGTCAGGGTGTTGCCCTGCTGTCTGTCAGTCATCACCATGGCACTCCAGTTCCCACCGGAAGTGCCTGCCTCCCTCACCGACCGGGCGGTGGGCAGGTGTTCAAGAACAAACAAAGGACCTTGAGGGTAAAGCTGTTGTGTGCGAAGATCCAACCTGACGTTCTGTCTACACACACCTGGTGTTGCAGAAAAGAGGTGGGTTGTTCCCACGGCCATCAGAGTTTGCAATGGGTCACACTTTGTGGAAGAGATGCACTTGATTACACGTTTCCATCCCTGTCGGCCTCGGTGTCAAACGCAACAAAACGCCACTAAAAACAGTTTAGCGGCTGGTTTTGTAACCAGCGCCCCCACCCTCCATCACTATGTCAGCCGGAAAACCTGTTCAAGATCAAAGAAAGAAACTTCGCGGTAGCTTTACAGTGAATCAGGCTGACAAGGTGTTGCCTTGTCATCTCTTGTAAGGTTTGCTACGGCACAATAAAGTGACTGTCAACTAACGACTCTCTCTCTCTCTCATTCATTCCTTCTCTCCCTCTCATGACTCCCTGGGGCCAGCAAGTCTGAGCTTGTCTTCAAAAGTAGTTGACAATCACCGGGGGAAAATATGGGCGAATCGACTTAAGCAAGAGGACGAATCGACTTAAGCGTGTAGGCGAATCGACTTAAGCGTGTGGACGAATTGATTTAAGTGTGGGCGAAGCGACTTAAGTGTGTGGGTGAATCGACTTAAGCGTATGGCTGAATCGACTTAAGCCTGTGGACGAACTGGTTGTGCGCAACGAAACGACCGGCCCTCATTTTGACTTGGGGTTTGTGCTGTATAGAAGTGTACACCTAAGGTACTATGAGAAATCCTGCATTAAAACTAGTAAGAAAATAATTGATGCTCACCATAATTAGATGTTTGAACCTGTCAGTTCTTTACCACATTATATTCCCACACCGTTTTTGCTGCATAGATTACGCTATGATGTCTGATCTACGTCCTAAGTTTTATTGCTTCAGTGTGGTAACCTACATCTTTCTGCTAGCTCAGCCATCTCTTGAACAGATTCTGGATCTCCTTTAAGGTCGTATCAACCTTTCACGCGTAAAGGTGTGCGCACTTTACACATGGTAAACTGGCCCTTGGAAAAGACCACTAAATGCATTATGTAGCACAATTTCCTACCTACCACCCCACCCCCACAGCAGTCACTGCTTACACCCCCACCAAAACCAGCAGATCTGAGCGAGTCTTTAACGCAGTCCGAAAGGCTGAATAACTTGTATACTCCCTCCTCCCTCTAGATCTATTAAAATGGACCTTAGACGATTTTTGGAGAGACCATCTGTGAGTGTGTCAGCCCTGCATTTGTAATGTGTGCTTCCCGCAAAAGCCTTTCTTACCTGGCGTCGGCAGGTGTTCTCCATGCACTTCATGTTAAATGGCAACAGAGCGAGTGGGGGACGTTTCGTGGATCAAGAAAAGATCACACGACGTACTGTGACAACCTACGCACTCTTCGCTGATCCTTGCCCTTGACCGGCTGTGCAAGACAGCTCTCTATAAGGAAAATAACATTTTGAGGGTAACTACGACTCTTTGAAATCGTCTAAGTTTTTAAAACCACAAAAGGCAAGATTTTTGGTTTGGAAACTTAACTGAATATTCTGCTGGGAACTGTCCTGCGTCCTAAACTCCTCCAAAACCAGTCTTTAAGCACTCCGCGAACCTGAATAGCACTGTGCAGTCCCTCGAGACCAGTTAAAACAAACCAGCGTGATAAACTTTTTTATGAGAATGCTTTAGATAAAGTTTTACGAGATTTATCTTGCTTTGTAAAGCACAAAAAATTGTCCTTAAAGGCTTTTCGCTGAACCCAAGGCAAATGTGTGTCCTAGTTCGCTGAAAGTAGCATATCTATTAAAACCTGTTGCGCGTTCAGTGAGATAAGAATTTAAAACAAAAAAAGAGGGCAGAACCATGCGATAGCCCTATCGCATGAGAGCCGTTTATCATTTGCCAGTGGAGGGCACACACGTTTCTGAACTTGATTATACTGGGCTGCACTTGCTCTGACTTTTGTATACGTGGGTTGTATCTTAATGACAGAGACTTTTGTTGTTCTAATGAAAATAAGTCATTAAATCTGGTGTTGGTCCTTACAATAATGAATGCAGTACACTTCAGTTTCGTTGTGACTGCCAGTTTGCCTTTGGCATCAATTAGCGCGTACAGTTTGGTCTGGTGTTTTAGTTCTTGTGGCCATCTTACTGCAGCTATCAGTCTGGTGGTTCTTTCGGTGCCTGGCTTAGTATCAGACCTCATCCCCCATATTTCCAAGTGACGGCGAGGTGGAAGCACTGTCCCTCTAAACCAACCAGCCGCCGCCAGGGAAGGAATGACTCAAGGGCCACGACAGCCCGCGACAGGCAGGAAGGACTGTCGTATCCCCCCCCCCCACCAACTCACGTGAAATATTTGAGCACAAAGAAGCCCTGACAGAAATAAATCTTCAGAACCTGCGTTTTAATCGAGTATTAACCCCACTCCCACGTCAGCGATTTTGCACCTAGCTCTTTACATGGCTGCTGGCTTACTAACCATGTACAAAAGGACCCCTGTTACACCATCAAAACTGTTGGTCGTTACGCTTCACGCGGTACACTGTACTTCAGCTTCATTGTGACTGCCAGCTTGTGTTTTGACACAAGTAGCAAATTTAATTGCACTAACTTTTCAATTATTATAAGCTGTAAAGTAATATCACCGTGAACCCCAGATCAGTGTGGGTAAGGCCAGATACAGCATGTCAGGACAGGCAAAAGCAGGACGGGAGGGGGAGAGAAATTTTACTGAATCAGACAGTTTCCCCAGTGCAACAGGTATTTCTCAAAAGCGTCACTCTAGAAGTCCGACATACAAGCACTGACGTCATCCAACTGCATGCTGGGAACTTTTACACCTTTATCTCAAAGGATTGCAGTTTAACATTTTTGACTAGGGCAGAAAAGGACAGACACGAATGGTCTCAGCTATTTATTCGTCTTTCAAGCTTTACACAGAAGGACTGAGCCGAAACTGGTCACCTGTTACGTAGCTAATTATTAAAATAAATAAAAGGTAAGTTCTTCTTTGATAATTAGTTGCTTTATACGCCTCATAAAGTAGTCATCGACGATTAACAACTTATGAACAACCAAATTTCTGAAGCTATTTAAACAGAAAATGAAAAAATACAAAATGAAAGGTATTTACCATTTTGTATTTCAACCGAAAAGTGGATTCAATTTGTATTTTCCACTGTCTAGTTGCAACAGAAAATGCAAAACACAAAAATGCATACAGTAAAAGCTCCGAAGGAGGAGTACCTTCTGGGCACCTGAACCTGTCGTGTCTTGGCAGATGGCTGTTCTTTCCAGGGAGATGTGAACGCGAGACGTTGAGGTGTATCAGCGATACCAGTCAGGCTGTAACGAAAACGAAACGAAAAACTTTATTGTCTCTGGCCACCTGGCCTTTACAATGGGAGATGAGCATGACACACACTATTAACCAGCAATTCCATACTTAGAGGAAGATGATATGATGACTAGTAAATATTTACATCCACGAAGGTTCTAGTGTGGACAGTTATCTAGCATTTTAATTGCATTCAATCCAGTCCGGCGCTTAAAACTGTGGTAAAGGTGTCTGGCTAAATTGATGGAGCTTCGAGGATCTTGAAACGGACGAGACCATGTAGAATGTGATGGATGTAAGGTATATTTGCACGGAAGATATCTTGATCTCAAATCATTTAAATGGTCGCAAGTAAAAAAGAAATGAGATTCTTCGTCCACTTCTGTCTTGCATAAAGGGCAGCGTAACTCCAGTCAGGCAGTACATGTACAGTACAAAACATTAGTTACCCATAAAATATTTGTGATAATTCTTGGGCGGTTTTTCCACTTACGTTACACAAAGTGTAGACTTATTTAGGCCTACAAAGGTTAATATTTCCATATCTTTAAAAGACTTTTGAAATTAGCGTCTGTGAGGAAGCCGTCCTGAGGACGGCGAGTGGTTATACCGCAGGCCTCCAAACCCGAGGAAGCGGCCGCAGGCTGCTTCGATACCCGTGCACCGCAGGAAATTCCCCCAATTCACTCAGCTGCGAACGGGTACCAGACCCCGGAATTTTTTTCCCACTTGAGTTCCAGGCGTTTCAGGCGACCATGCACAGACCTACCAAGGCCCTTCTCGGCTGCTCTTCCATCTTGGTTGCTAACCACAACAACAGATGATTATGGGTCAAGCCCTGACCTCTACACAGAGACCGCATGGGTTAGGAAGGTAAGGCAACGATCGACAGAGACGAGATGGGCACGCCCTTACGATGGTGGACACAAAAAAGTGGTGGTCTCAAACACCCCACTCCCCTACAGCCGAAAGGATCAAGGGACATCATTTACCTTTACTTCTATGTCGGGTAGGACAAAGAACTTGTATCCAGTGTCGTCACATGGGAACTAGTTTTCTTTTAAGGCGTCATTTCTTGTGCACTCTGCTCGGTATTATAATATAGTGCAAGGGAAAAAGAATATTATTTATATATAGCAACTATATACAGAATAAAACGTCCAGGCTTTCTTTCTTTCTGGTTCAACTGTACATACATTTCCTTCCATCACCTGCCTTTCTAAAAACAGGGTCAAGACAAATAGTTAGGCTTACCGGATTCAGCTGCACATACACTATGACCATGTGTAGAACACTTAACACTCGTAACCTGGTTGTTCAGTTCGAACAAAAGTCTTGTACAGAAGAGAAGTCCCTCTCTGCCGTCCTGAATACTTACTTGTCGTCAGGTCCTTTTGGCAGCTCCTTGGTGACTCCAGACTCTCTTTGTCGAACTCTCCTCCATGTCCTTTCGCCGTCTGGACACAGCGCTTACTGGTCAATCTTCGATCTCTGAACTTACTCCACTCCAGGTGAGTTACATGCAGCCGCTCAAGGCCAACTCTCTGCTTCTGCTTCCAGCAGTTGTCTTCCTTTCTTCCACCGACTTTCTCCTTCAGGTTCTGCGGTTCCTTCTTCACCCGCTCACAGTAGACGGCTTCGCCAAAGCAGACGAGCACGCGCTAGGAGTCGTACACCAATCCTGGAGGATCCAACACCCTGAAGAGTATCTTGCAATACAGCAACTGGCTTGCTCAAAACACGGGGTGCCAATACAGGACTTCACAACTGCCCCACAGAAGGTGACCTTCGGCTCAGCTAGCAACAGTGACAAGGCTTAAAATCATTCGTCTTCAGCAGCATGTTCTCACCAGACGAATGAGCAGCAGACTTGGCCAACTTGCCCTGACCATCCTACTGCAAAAGTCTGGATGTCTCAGTGCATAGCTTCTTAATAGGACTCCATCTTCCATAATGCGAAATCACCACGAGATGAAAGCACTGTCCCTCTAAAATTACCTACCTACCTACCTGCCTGCCTGCCTACCTACCTAAGGAATTTACATCGTAACCTCTGGGCCTCTTGGCATCTTGGTCTTAGGAAAACGTTCTGGCCTGTTTGTTGCAGAGCCTTACTTTACTTGCTACTGGAAAGCCTGAGGTTGGTTTTGTGTGCCTTGGGTAATTTCTGCCTTGCTGTGCTGGATTTCAACTTTTCACGTCTGCGTTTGGAGTGCTATAATGGCCTGTCATGGCTCATGGTATGCTTTCTCTTGTGCGGAAGCCAGCTACGTTCTGAGGTCCCTACTAGTCCTCAGTGGCATCGTGTTCTGACTTTGGCGAGGACAGGTAGGAAGAGTTCGACAACGTGAGCTCTGCTGTTCTCTCAGATGCTTCGAGAAACCTTCCTGACAAGCTAGCTTTGAGCCAAGTACCGAGAGCCATCTACTTTAGTGTGAAACATCCATGTGACGAGTGTTATGTGTTGCTCTGACAACTCCTCATTGTTTGTATGCAGTGGCTTTATACCAAGGTATGTTCATTTTATTATAATTTTTTTTAAAGAGCACGTGATAGGAGAGTTTCATAATAGTTAAGGTGTAGACCTATTTAACGTAGAGCTAAAGCCGGGGGCATTCCCGTGTAAACAAGCCATTTTTTCGTTACTCCCCAAATGTAAATCATCATTCTTTCACTGTATTACTGAGTTTTGTCTTGGATTGCCATAATCCCATGAAAAAATTAATAATAGTTTTGTGGGAGTGCAACTTCAGGTCTAGCGGGGTTAGACATTTCCAGGTCCTTGAGCTGGCGGTGTTAGCTAGCTATAGTTCCTGGAGAAAGTAGTCCCTGGCGTCGGGTGAAGTACTACTCGCCACTGAACTGAAGTTTCTCTAGTCCCACTGGTCTCACTGGTCGCCTACCCTGTACCGGTTGCCTACCCTGTACCGGTCGCCTACCCGGAACCGGTCGCCTGGGAGGTTAAAGCAATAGTTTTGGTTCCCAGCTTAATTCTGAGCGTCAGAAACTTTGCTGCATAAACCAATTGCCACAGCTAGTTGCTGAGTTAAAAGGGTTTTTTCGCTTAATACTGTAAATGTAAGTTTTTCCCATGTCCCCACTTCAGCCTTGAGCGTAAATAAAAATTCTGAAACTTTTTCGATAAGCTTTCTGTCCTTGAACGACTTTGGGCTGGTGTCTTGAGACGAGCTATTGCGCTCTGGAAAGTATTGTTCTTGAAAACCTTTGTTGCATTGCTTTCACACATTTCGTGATCTATTGTCGCAACCACATTCGTTTCTTTCGCGTTTTTCTTTTCCTTTTGTCAAGACAATAAAAGCGGTAGCAGCACCGGCGGCAGACGGGACCAAACCATTGGGATTGACAGAAACTTCCGAAGCCATGTATATAAGCTTGGGCTGGTCACGTGCTGCCGCTGGGCAAGGTAGTGTGGGCTTATGGGTACACTTTTGTCCGCACATCTCCACGTCTAAAGACAGCGTGTAAAAATGGTTATACAGAAGGACTTCCGCAAATGGTACCAATCTCTGCTTGTGAGCCGCTCTTAAATAGTTTTATATGCTGTCCTTGGACGTGGAGATAAGCTAAAGTGTTCCCGTAAGCCCCCATTGCGTTACCTAGAAGCAGCACATGACCTTTCCAAATTATACCATCGCTTCCGTTGATCTTCGATTAATAGCTATTTCTGCTACCACTATCTTAGGTTGCAAAAAGAAAATTAAGAAAAAGCTGAAAGTGGAAACACTCCGTTTACAAGAGTGGGTCGCAAAACCAAATCAACTGAGAAACCTGACAGCAGAGGACATCGGCGAGTCCTTTGTCCGATGTACAGCCACGCTGAATTGGTGGAGCGGAAAGGGTCGCTACTCTACAGGAGATTTCTGATTGGTTGTTCATGTTGTAATGCTGGCGATGTCGGTGACAAAAAAGATCTGAGATTGATGCTCGCCAACCAGCTTCGCGCAACAAGGGCGACATTCTAAAGAAACTTTTGGGTGGTGGCTGCGTCTGTAAACCTTCGGAAAAGTATCATTTGTGCATATGTGCGAAGGGCAGTTCTGCCGAGCACGTTGTTTCCAAGCTACGTCATCGGGTCATGTGACGCGACATATATAACTTCATCAATCAAACTCTCAAGAAACGGTGCCATGCAATTTATAAAAGTAGGATCTGGTCATCGCTCTTAGACTTTTCCCACCTGTGTTTAAAGAGAAGCAAAGACACTTTCATAAAATAGCATTGTTTGTAGTATTCTGCGTAGATTATGTTTTCTGTTTATAATCCTTTAAAATTGTTTCAAGTGTATTATCATCTTAATTATAACCAAATTGCAGTTGTAAACGAAATTTATGAAGTTGAGGAAGAAAGTGATAAGAAATTGATAACGCTAAATAAAAAGGTTGCTTTTTCTGCCACCTGAGAAAGTAAACTGTTACGCCGAGAGAGCATTTTTCGCACGTGTTTAACAAATAAAGTCTCGACAGGCATGCACGATTCCCGGTCTCGGCAGGGCAGTCGCTGCGCGCGGGCAGCGTGGCGTCAGGGACATGGACCAGTGAAAATAATTGGACTTTTGGATGCACAGCAGATGGAAAACCTCTTCGCTGGACTACACCGACAAAAGCAATCCCGGCCACAATCTTATCATATCAAACACATCTCTCATTGGTCTTTCCATTTGCTGTCTTGCACCTCATTGTCCACATAAAGCTCATCAAACAAGAACGTTGACACTTGTCAGGCTTCTTTTTTTCGCAGCCTACCTTTCGAGATCGCGTAACAAATTTATCACCGACCGAGAGCCCTTTTCGACCCCCAAAAAAACAGTCATGCGGGTCCCTGACATCACAGTTTATCAGCAAGGTCCCTGGGCACAGTGACTGCCACACGACAGAGAACAGGAGCGACAGATATTGCATTCCTTTTTGAATTTTGCTTTTTGTATTGTGGGTAGAAAATAACCGGTTCAAAATTGAAGCCACTTTTCATTTTTCAATTCAAATACTAAATATAAACACATTTTATTTTATACTTTTCATTTTCTGTTTAAACAGACAATGCATTTGTACGAAATGACAGAGACTGGGTTGAATGAACGTTTGCATTTTGTTTCCGCATGGAAATCCAAATCGTAAGATCCGTCTTGTGGATTTTACACGCAGTTTTGTATTCACAGATACCAGCGCAAACACTTCCTTGCCCCGTAAGACTTAAGAAGCACCCCATTATTTTGTCTATATTCGGAAGAAATATAAAACACGTTTGATTAAAAAGCTGTGTTTATCACTTTTGGGGTGACTTGCATGAGCATTCTTATATATGCTTCCTGTATAAAATAACATCATTCGTAAGACTGCTATTTTTAAGTTCGATTTTATATTAGATATATTTTTTATGAGATACGAGCTCATGCAGCCAAGCCCATGTCCACCAGACCTTATTGTTAGATTTTCTGGTAATCATCAGTTCTTCTGTCTTCTTTCATAAAGACACGAAAAAGATATGCTGCTGTCATGTTTGTGCTCATGCTCATGGAAAACACCCAGGTACAAGACTTTGGAAGTAAACAAACAAAAAAGCAGAGAGGCAGGCAGGTGACTCTTTACGGCTTGCATCAGATGACTGCTGTGACTGGATATCTGAAAAAAATCTACTTTCAAAAGGGGAAATAACTATGACAGGAACACGCAGTGGAACGTCCACTATTTATACGTGTGCACCCACACCCACACACACATACACAATCTCTAAGAAAAAAAACTATGACCCAGCTTCCCATTTGAGACAAAACAGCACCAAGTCCGTTGGAATTTAAGTAGTAGAGCTAAAGTTTTTGCAAAAACTGACCCGGGCTCAGAAAATCATTCGAACAGCCAAGTCAAGCGGTAGGTAGTCTGTGAAGTGGTTTTGTTGTCTTGCACTGCTTTTTATTTGGGAGTGGCCAATCAAGGCTGAATAACACATTTCACTTGTGTTTAGCAAACATCGCCCGACTGCAAACACGTTTTCTCCATAAATTATTGGTTAATGGAGTGGTCTCACTTGCAAATGTTCCAACCTGGCACACCTTTCTAGAAAAGCGACAAAAGCAGATCTAACGCTTTGCAGTGAAAAGTGTGTTATACTAGAACTAGAGTCTTTCTTCTGCATGCTATAAAAGTTTACTCCATACTTAAACAATTTCCTTCCTTTTTTTCTCTCCTCTTTCTCTCACGTCACGTCACTCCTCTCTCTCTCTCTCTCTCTCGCTCGCACACGTGCCTTTCATATTACGTATTATATTTGTTTACTGAGTCCCCTGTCAACGTAGTGTAGTGGTGGTTATCGCACACTTTCGTTTACTTTACCCTCTCTTTGTCGCACTCCCATTCCAGTCATTCATTCATTTATTCATTTGTTCGTCCGTTCGTTCGTTAACCCCACCCACTCACTCACTCGCCCGTTCGTTCGCTCGCTCGCTCACTCTCTGACCCCTCACCCATCCATCCACTCAATCTTACTCGCCCACGCACCACCTTCTTACGAACGTACGCACGCACTCACCCATCCACCCACCTTCCCGCCCGCTCACTCACCCACTCGCTTGCTCGGTCGCTCACTCAGTCACTATTCTGATAATACACTCCGAATGTCCATCCAATTCTACCAAAAAACCTAAGATATTGCTGGTCAGTTATACACGCTCATTTTGGGATTTCTGAGGATATGGATTGGGGATGATTGATAAAGTAATTTGAAAGTCAAAATGATTTTTAGTGCCTACTTTTACATTAGACTCAAGGAAAATGACTAAAGATTAAAATTTTAAGGCAGAAAACTTAAGAATAGCTCTGAACCTAAAATATCTTTATTTAAATTAGAATTAGCTCACATAATGTCCACAAAGGGGAAGAATTTAAGCTTACAAAGAAATGAAATAATTCTGTTTTCAGATTATACTTTTGTATTAACCTATAACTGATTTTCATTATGTTCTACACAATATGCCTAATCTGAATGAAATTTTATTTGCATGTCTGATATATTTCTGTTTAACTGTGACACTTTAATGTAAACAATGAGGAAATCCTGAAGGTCACCACTCCTTACCTCAGGCCACTAGCACTGTAAGCATGAAGCATGTCATTTTGTACTCTGTCTACATAATTGTTCAAACTCGAGTTACAACTAAGGCGAAGGGCATGAAGCAGAAACGGTTGGGATTAGCAGCCCATACAGTAATGTGAACAGAAAGAGGTTCTCTATTACTTATGCGACTCGAATAAACTATTCCTGCCTTTAGTAAAGCAATACTTTTCTTACCGTATGTGACACACATCATCTAGTTTCTTTAAACTTTTTCTCTACTGTAACACTACAGTTTTTGCTTATGTCACTCCGTAGTGGCTAAAAAGGACGTGAAGATAAGTCAGTTGTGGGGGTGGCATAGGGTCTGCAGCCCTCTGTAGACGGACCTCAGTGTTATTATCAATGCCAACAAGCAGCATACCTTTTGTAACAGATGTTACATCTTCATGCGCTTCCTTCTAATGTAAACCTAACTTTGCACATTTTGAGTATTTTTGTTTTCAGTCTGACCATTACATGTTTTGAGAAATAACTGAATGGCTTTAAATCGTACTTTTGTCATAAAGTTTCTAGAGTCCATGAAAAAGAGATGCAATGGACCAGCAACATTCCATGTTTCCATAGATACTGCTATTTACACGAGAAATCCGAAAAGGATACGTCATCCCGCTGAATGTCTATCTCGGGCAATGCACAGTTAAAGAAAGAAAGTGGATATGTTTAAGAACAATCTGATGTGTATGTGATTTTCATTGTTAATTAGCATTTCTGCTGTTGTTTTCAGGTTCATTTAATCATATCAGGGACATGGCTAACGTGACAAACCTACAGGCAACCAGTGATGTACACGGTGATATATACAGACGCAAGCTAGAGACACGCCCAGTCACCGAGTTTTTGCGTGAACTTCAGAAGAATATACGGAACAACAAGAAGGTCCAAGCTTTGGCACAGGCATGCTCGTTTAAATTGATGTTAAATCCTTCGTTTCAAATGTACCTCTTCAGGTTGCTAACATTCTTCTGAGACTCCCAAGCTGAGCGTTTACCCCAAAGTAGATCAGAAAATGTTGCTTGCAACTGTAATGTTTAACATTCAATAAAGCTCGACTTTTTAATTTAAACTTTATATATATATTTTTTTTTTTGTTTTGGACAAAATTAAAATTATTACTTTCCGGCTTGGAATTGGTTGGGATGTTTGGATTCGTTAAGTTGTTTCGTATGATTTCAGGATAACACCTTAATTTTTTCAGCTCTAGGCAGTACTTTTGTTTCCAAATTTCAAGCCGAAGAGACAAATACAGTATAGTGATTTCAATGTTTCAGATAGAAGCGATCAGCGCTACAGATAAAGGAAAAGAGCTTCAGAAATATAGGACAGAGATTCAGGGCTCCGATGACACACTGAGCCTGCTTCAATTGGCAGCGAATTGCCACACGGACAATGATGTGTTGTTAAGGCTAGCAAATGAGTGTCCTTCCTTGCTGCTGCTTCAGAGGCGCGGTGACTTTGAGGGTCAGACTGTGCTGCACACCATCATCAGCAAACAGAACGACGAGGCGGTCAATGCCATCCTAAGCATCTTGAAGCAAAAGAAGCCCAAGCAACTTTCGATACTGCTGACAACCAAGGTAGCACGCTACACTTGCCTGTTCTGTGTCCACCTTCCATCAGAATGTTTTCAAGATGACCTCTTTTGCAGGTAATGATGACAGGCAGTAAGCTGAGACGATAAGGATAACGACGACTATGAAGCTTGTCATTGTGACAAAACCACATATTAAAACATTGCAAAGCCTCATCACCAGGAAAAAGAAACGATTAAAGATGTAACGTTGTCTTAATTGATCTCTGTGCTGGTCTATTATTGGAGTCGATTTGCTATTGAGTACCATAATATTAAAGCCTTCCGATGGCTTCCACATCTACTGATTCTAGAGAGCCGCGCGCCCACCACACTATATTCTCCCCATGGTAAATGATTTACTTTTCGTATTGAAAAAAAGAATAAACCATTTACTCGCACAAAAAATAAACCGTCGACCAGTCGTATTTGTTCCCGTTTGCTCACTCCAGGCAATAGGCCCTCGCTTCGTCGCAACGCTCCTGATGGGTGAACTGCCACTCACTGTAGCGGCCTTGACCTTCAACATGAAGATGGTCAAACTGCTGTACGACTACGGTGCTCTGCCACAAGCTAGGAACTCTGAGGGTGACACCATGTTTCACAGCCTTGTGCGCTGGGCAGCTCTCTACCCCGAGAAACAAGAAAGTGTCCAGAATGTGATTAGAAAACTGCATGACTGGCTGGTGGAGCTTCGCTCTACTTCTAAGCCAAACTGCGTGAGTGTCTTGCAGGATCACTCATTTCACTGTTTCTGTCTTTGGGACGGCTGCTCTCAAAAATCTCTCACAATTTCGAAATCTCTCATTTACTGGGGAAGTGGTAGTCGAAGGGAGATGGGCTGGTGGAGGATCGGTACACTTAGAACGAGACGCATTTTTAGGCTTCCTAAAACACCGTCTCAGAATATATGAGCAGTAGGCCTAAGTCCCATGTCCGAGTAGGCTGATCTAAGAACTGTTTTTTCTTTCTCTCCTCTTTCTTTCATTCTTTATTTCCTTCCTTTTTTCTTTCTTCCTACATTCATCCTTTATTTTGTACTTCCTTCTTTTTTCTTTCTTACTGCGTTACAGTAACTGACATAAACATAGCATAGTTGTGACAGACGTTTTTCAAAAGCAAAAAAAAAAAAAACAGATTGGGGTGGCGTGGTTCGTTTCAGTGAACGAGAACAGTTACCCTGCACAGTGTTTCTTGATATTCCCATATAACAACGTATTATGTGCAAAGCAAGTAACATTTTCCAAAAATAATTATTTACGTTATTTCTATTTGCCAGATGTATTTTGCTCGCTCCGTGTGGTTCATTGAGAACGAGAGAGGACAGACGGCACTACGTCTGGCAGCTTCCCTCGCTCTGCCCTCGATAGTAAACCTCATCTTGAATCTGGACGGCGTGTACTGCCGTCTGGACAAGAACGACGGAGTTTTCGACTCGCTTGAATACGACGTGACGGAAATCGACCCTGTGGCTCGCCGCATCTGGCGCGAGAAAACAGCGAAGAGGTTGACAGAAAATAGAGTTACACCTGTTCGTGCTCTGGGTCTCCCGCCAGCAAGTAAACAGATGTTGGAGAACTCTTTTTTTTCTTCTGTTGTTCCCTTAACTGTGTCGATCCGAGTGCCCACAAGTTTCGAAACTTTTAAACTGAAACGAACTGCCTCAGTCCTGGAACTCATCAGCGAGACGGGAGACATGCGGACAGCATTTGGGTTGATGGACAATTATTTAATGCGAAGCATCATCAGAAAAAAATGGTTTCATTACCGCAAGTATTACTGGATATGGCTGATGCTGCACATTCTGTGGATGGTTCTGCTGTCAACATACGCCATCTACAGGGCCAGGTTGATCCCAAACCCCTCTTCAAACGTCACAAACGATCCCAGTGACGCGCACAAGACTTTTGTGGATGTGACGGCAGGACTGACCATAGGGGGCGCCATATGCCTGCTGTTGGCTGAAGTTGTCCTTTACGTGAGGAGCGGGCAGCCCTTTGCCTTCCTATCTGTTCATTACAATGGAGTGTATCGTCTGCTGTTGCTTCTTCTTTCTCTGAGTCTTTTGGTGGATGGCATTTGGTCAGTGTCTTAATGATAAGCTGGTAAACTACTGATTATTGATTGTCAGTAACTATAAGCAATTAAAGACAATCGTAGAAGGAAAAATGCCAGTTTATACACAAATTCATACGCCAGTTGTCAAGGAAATGTAAAGGTGTAAATGTGATTTAAATTTGTTTCTACGCAATCAAGCGTGTTATAAAATTGTTTGTAAGCCCGTCAGTTGCATCTGACAATGCAACATCGTCAGAAAAAGGCAAAATTAATAATGCCTTGGTAATGTCATCTGTATTCCATGTTTTCCAAACTCTAATAATTCTTTGGCGTGTTCATTATTACAGAAAGACAATATAATTATGAGATAGGAAGTAAGGAGATGGAAAGGAGCCTATGGGATAAATGTTCACATTGAAAACAACGTTCTACAATAATATCGACAAATCTGAATGATATGTGATGAAAATGTTCTGGAATATAAAAGGGGGATGAATTTTTGTGTTACATATGGTATGGTTGTCTGGGTACACAGGTACTTTGCGGGCACACCAGACAACAACTATCTCCTTATACTGGCTCTGCTGATTGGATGGTGGTTCTTAACCTTCTTCATGAGACCCTGGGATGGAATTAGCTATTACACAGTCTTGCTTCAGAAGGTGCTGCTGGGAGACATGATCAGGTGAGTCCTAGATTTATGATTAGTGTCTGCCCACAAGACAATAAGCCTCATTGGTCATCTAAGCAAAGTCACGCTTGAAAATCACTCTCGGCAGACTGACAGTACAGACAGACGATAAGCCGGCTTCAGACTGGAAAATCACAGTGGAACAAATCCTCGACTGGCGTGTAATTATTGAAAAACATCTGCAACGTAAGAAAGACCTGTTCCACAACTTAGTCAACTTTAAGAAGGCCTGCGACAGAATGTGGTACAAGGGCTTTAGGGATGCACTGCAGTCATTAACAGTCTGTGGGAGCTGCTTACACATGTAGACGTCTTCAGTCCTGTTCACGATGCTCCACTCCTCCATTTTCCCAAAGCGTGTACCCCAGTGACAATCTTCATGCTGATGCTACAGCTACAAATTTACAGTGATTGCATCTGAGCTCAGAATGCATCACCTCTCTAAACGAATTACATTGCACACAGACTTCTTCCTTTGGTGGTTTTTTGCTGCCACGACTTATATTCACACGATTCGCTTCGGGGCAAATTCCCCGACTCGACTTTAATTTATGAAGGTGTTCCCGGACTTCTAACGTGAATTAGAACGAATCTTCAAATAGTTCCGTTATCGATTTTGTCGCAAAAGACAAAACAAGTTCCGCTGAACTGGCACTTCCAGTTTTTAACCCTTTTTATTCGCTGTCCCTCGGTCATTCTCCTGCTTTGCAGCCAACCCGCCGCATCCATTACAGATAAGTCTTCTTCTTTTTCGTTTTTTCGTCGTTTTTGTGTCGTCCTGATGAAGGGGTAGTGCCCCGAAACATGTAGATTGTCTTCGTCTTTGTCTCTGTCTAGCTTGGTACAGTTCCCTTGTTTTACATTTAAACCTAGAACGCCTAAGCAAACTTTTAGCAAACAGGAATGACGCTGAAAAAGTCAGGGTTAGCCTACTTGCTAGTCACGCTGAATGGGTCACGTACAATAACTTTAGATAAATACATTCCAGGGATGAGCGGTACAAAACTTTTCAGCTGCCAGGATTGTTCGTAAATTTCTAATTCACTTGCCCATTAAAATTCCCACTGATCCAATTTCTTTCTCTCTCTCTCTCTCCATGTATTACAGTCCGTTTTAGTAATACTTGAAATTAATGTAAGACTACAGAAAAGAATAACTGAGTATATGTAAATGCAGATCGACCCTGAAAATCGATTTTTTTATTTTTGGTCTTGGAGTCCTATATCAAATTGTACCAAGAAGTATTTGATATTTCAAATCGAAGATGGTCAACCAATCACATGAAAAACCAAACAGGCAACAGAAAAAATATCCCACAAATAATGAACTGCACAAAATAGTTCCCTTACATTGCTATAGAGAGCGCTTAAATTAACTGACAAACAAACTCATAACACGCCAGACTGATCAAAATCTTTCCCTCCGGCTACTTCAAAGCACTATTCTTCAACGTGCAACAACACCACCAATAGCTATAATATTATAGCAACAACAACAATAGTAATAATACTGTCAATGCCGCGCTAAACGATAAACAACGAAGAATTCATAGCTAAATCAGGTCAAATTTCTCTGTCTACTCAAAATGGAGCGATGTGCTGACTCGAGCAAAAAGAAAATAACTCAAAGAGTAAGAGGCTGGAATTTACTACTACAGCCGTCGGAAAAACATTCCATGGCCCCACGACCTGGTGATTTATTATTTCTAAGGTCGTCAAGATCTTTACTGGTCTTTGGTCACTAGACAATCGTATTTCCCAACTACTGTATTCGGAGACTAGCATCTCAGAAAAAGGGTTGGGATGGGAGCCAATACACTGTTCAGAAAGATGGGTAACAATGGCGCCCATCAAAACCAATCAACACACGATGTTCACGGTGACAGGTTCTGCGTCATCATCTTCCTGGAGCTCTTGTCCTTCTCTATCTGCATGTACGTCATCTACATCCCAGCTGACGGCACCGACTCCGGGGTCTTCCGGGGCTTTGACCACACGATGCTGACCATGTTCAAAGTGATGATGGGCCTCACAGACCTGGAGATTCTGTACGAAGCCCCGCGCCCTTGGCTGGCCATTGTCCTCTTCGTGGCCTTCGTGCTGCTGACGTCACTCCTAATGCTCAACTCGCTCATCGCCATGATGTCCAACACCTGCTCCCTGGTGTCGGAGGACAGAGTCAAGCAGGGCGAGTTACAGCGCCTGTCCGTGGTGCTGATGATAGAGGGCCTGATGCCTCGTGTGCTGACCTGGAACTCGGGTACCAAGAAAGTTGTGAAATACTACGACTACCGCAATGAACAAACATCGAGAAAAACGCGATACTTTACAAAGGTAGGTAGAAGTGTCTTTTATCTTCGGCATTTAGAATGACCGAATAGTCATCCGTTTTCTTCCGTTAATCTACTCGCCATTTCACAATGAATGGAAAGACAACTGGACAAAGCACTGAATTATATGGGTACTTGTCCAATTTTAGATAAGATTTATCCTTCATGTGGTGTGATTGTGTTTCACACCACTGCCAAGAAATAATCTAAGTGCTTATGCGAAACGGAATAGTGTATTTCGACATTTGTACAGTTACGTGTATGCCTTTTGCATAACGGACTCATTAAAGTGTAGCTTTCGGATAGCCCCCGCGCCGGAGATCCCCAAAAACTTAGCAAGGAGCACAGCAGCCGAAGTGACGTCAACTCCAGAAGGACAAGCTAGGCGTACTTAGCTGTTGTTTAGTCTAGACCAGAGTGTAGCTTTTTACAATGAGTTCGTGAGAATCATCGCGCGACTCATTAACGGGCTGGTCATATTATGAGGAAATAGACGACGGAGGAAAAGATTTAAATTCATTATATTATGTGTTTGAGACATTAGCTTCCGGGAATGGTGAGAAGAAACGCATGTACTGTCTAGCTCAAGACACAGATCACGATAAAGAAAGCAATTAAAACACGACGAACTGATATTATAGATTTTTCGTTTTTGTCTTTAAAATGTTTCGATTTTATTAATAGTAATTACTATTATTATTTGTACTCCTTATTATCTGTCTACACGAACCCTTGACAAACTGTCGATCAGAATCGGTGGAATAAAAAATCATTGATCAGTGGATAGTAGACACTATGGGCAAATCATGTCAATCCCTTGTAACTCTGTAAAGAATATAAGGGAAGTATTTATAGGAATTTCCAACTCCTGTTTGGTAATCAACTCACGATAAATCAGTGAACCAATGTTGGGTTTACACTGTTGCAGGGTAATTCAGTAAATGTGCAAGTGTGAAAACATTTAAATAGTACTGGTAGTGGTAATATAGATTAAAAACAAATAAGCACGCAAACGGCACCAGGTTCCAAATAGCAGAATATTTTAAAATATGCATGAATGAGATATGGAAATACTGTGGCCTAAATTTATCCTCCTCGTTAAAACGATCACAACACACTAATATAGTTCTCGCATGTCCTTTGCTGAAATCTTTTTTCTCGTAGTTTGAAAAAACCAATTCCAAAGTGGCCATGACTGTAAGAAAACAGTCAAGAGAAAAAAGTGAAGGAAAGAAAGTTAAGGTAAACGTCAACAGGAAAAAATGAATGTCTTTCACCATCCCCAACCCCCACCCAATCCATCTGTAAAAAGACGTCAAACACTTGTTTTAACTTGTTCCCTTTGACTAATTTTCTCAACCACCTTTTCTCATAGTCTGTGTTCGGAACTGGAGATTTGAAATGAGAGGTCGATGTCATTCGTGCGTCATTCCGTTCAAGATTTTGCACCAAACGGGTAGGCCGAGTACAGATATCTATGCATGCAGACGCAAAGAATGCTAAGTTTTCATTGCACTCCAGGTATAAGTGATCACAACAATTGCATCACTGTTTCGGTGTGAGAAATGTGGAACTCATAAAAACACGGAAGCTTACATAGCGCAATATCCCGGCAAAATATGCAGTGCACTCTGCGTTTTACACAATATTGATAAACAAAACAACTAAAGTATAAAAACACTACATAAAGAAACCTTTACAAAACACACATGACAAAGATGGGAAACGTATAAGTACAACCATGAACTATTAATGAGACAACAATAAAACAAAGAACATAAACACCAGTAAAACTTGTTTCGAAATTTTTTAAGCACAAGAAACAACGCCAACAATAAAACGGTACAGACTAAAGTACTGAATCATAAACACAACAACCTTAATTGAACAGATGGATACAGCTGAAGTGCTACATTGTCACGACGGGCGGCACCTTATCTTATTGGACTTCCGACTTTTGAGAATTACTGGACAACTTGTTTATGGCGATCTTGTAAATGTAGATTTAATTTAGCAATCGTCACCAAAACCTTTTCTGCTTTAGGACAGTGGTTTCTAAACCAAAGGGTGACGATGCTGTGAAATAATGTGAACAACTAGAGCAATCTTCCGAGGGAAAAGATTCTCATACTTCGACACGCTCGCTCAGTCTCTCACAGGCAAAACACTACTAGCTCAAGAGCCCCCACCCTCGTAAAACACTCAACTGCAGCGAACTGTTATTCAACATATATTTCAAAACACTAACTGGCTCGACAACATCAAATATCTACAAAGTATTTACAAAGAATCACCGTGCTCGTGTCTAGGGTAACACGCTGCCTGATGACGTCATACCACGTGCAACAGACAAAGGAAATAATCAAATCAATGCGAGAGGGAAACCAAACTGCCAAACCGGCCTATGATCCCGCTCAATACACAAGTACAATGAGTGACCGACAATAGAGCTACTATTCTTGTCACCACTGCAACAACAACTTCTGTGATACACAATAACAAAGCTATCAAACTGAATCAATAAGTGACCACCAAAGAGCACCGACTCTTGTCACTGTTGAAACACTACTTTTCCGCAGAACACAGATACGAGAAGCGACCGTTACAGAGCTCCAACTCTGGTCACTACCGTACCAACTGCTTTACTGCAATACACCAATGCGACACGTGACTGACAACAGAGCACCAAATCTTGTCGCTACCGACACTACAGCTATTCAGCGACCCACAAAATAAGCTACGCCACTGCTTCAGCCACGCTACACTCAGTCCCGTCTACTGGCACACTTGCCCAATCACTAGCTATGAACTCTCCTGTCTCCGGCAGGATAAAAACACTTATCTTACATCAACGCGAGTCCTCGACTCTAAGATAAGTTTAAGGTAAGAGCAGACCTTACTTATAAGACACGCCCAGTGGTCTCTTTTCGTCTCAGTCCGTCGAGGCGGTCAGCAAATTACACTCGTAACTGCAAGAGAGCTGGAGTCTTCCTTTTGGCAAGATGGCGACTGAGGTCCGTAGGCTAGCACGTGGTCGCTTCACTGAGTCTCTTCCTAGGTGCGCGTCCCTCTCTGTATGTCCTCTCTCCTCCCTTTCTGTGTCCCTCTGTGTCTCTCTCGCGTTTTTTTCCTGCTTAAATTCTAACCCCCTGACGCCTTAAAACTGGGCTAAACCGGTTCTGGTCAAACTCGGTGGAGCCGGCCAACGGCGCTGACCAATGGCGAGCTTCCAGCTAGCCGCTCAGTGTCCAGAAAGGGCGGAGCGATAGCCTGGTGATGACATATCTTCAACCTACTAGCTTACAAAGGGAGGAGCTAAAAGGCTTACCTAGGAGTGACAGGTAATAGCCTAGGGTGACATGTGACATACATGTTACTTCAGCTCCTCTACAACAAACCCATGTACCATCTTCTAGCTTGACTGGGGTCCGTTCTGGAGTCCATGTCACGCTGGGAGTTTTCCAACTGTTACTGAAGATTTTATTTTTTGGCGATAGTTTCGAACTTTACTTGTAAACACAAAATCTTCTTATTAATAAATCTAAGTAGTGACAGATCAGAACTCCCTGATAGGAAAGTAGATGGTTTACACCATAAATGTTAATAAATATTTGCATTTGTGTGCTTTCATGAATGGAAGTTTCGTATCCAGAAGCTACACTTTAAAGGTTGACCCGTGCAGTCACGGTGCAAAATCAAAATACTGATATATGTACTGGTCGACACTTAAAGAAAGCAGTTGATTTCAGAAGTCATTTCAAACTATCTTTCCCAACTTGACATGCTTTGAAAATATTTCGGGGGCTTTTGTTTCTTTGGTTTGTTTGGTTTTGCGTCTACAGATTGCATCAGTAGTCCCCCACGGCCATAAAGCCCACATCCCAGAGAAGCAGAATGTGGGTAGTTTGGACCCCACTGCGTCAACTGGGGGCCCCAAGACGACTGAAAGACAAAGAACGACTCAAACGGAGGTAAGAATTCAGTAAGGAGTAGCTGCGGACCCAAAAGGTGTAGGGACTTCGTTTCTTACTGGTTGCTTGCAAATATTGTGAGACGTCCACGTTTTTTCGGCTTTTCAATGAATGATACAAAGGTACCATATTCTATCTGACGTGAGTTGAAAAATTCCCCTTGCGTGTGGAGAGGGTGTGCGTAGGGTGTGTGGATGTGGGTTTTTTGGGCAGTAACTGCCTTCCACCTCGTACAAACATTAATTACTTGTATCTTATGCAGACAACGCAAGTCAAAAATCGTCCAGATGATCTCACTGAAACAACTGAAATGGATCTGCAACTGTCGAACCTTTACGTCCGCTCACTTCCACATTAAACTGCTCTGGTGCATATCAGACTGCTCTGCTGCACCACGAGGGAGGAACTTTTCGAACTTTTTTAGTTAATAGCAACAACGGAAGCAGTAACAGTCGTACTAGAAGTAACGGTCGTTTCTGTACGAGATATGAATGCTTCCTGTATTTACTTGTCATCTTGACATTGATAACTGATCACGAAACTATGGATAAAGTCATTTATGCGCAATGGATTGTTTATTCGCAGGGCCACCAAGTTTTCAAAATGAATTTGTCACAATGACCCCTTGTCTAAATTTCTATGGGTCACTTTTCAGTTTTAAGGAGTCACTGTAGGAAGACACACACATACACACGCATGCACGCACGCACTCATCCACCCACCCACCCCCACACATACACAGACACACACACCTTACTGCCGGTGATGTGTTTTTGTTGACTATGTGCAGGTAATGTTGATTTTTGGTTGTGTTGAGAGTCATTTCTTCAAAACATCTGGAATCAGAAATAATATTCATAATTTCTGTGCGTGAAGTCCCTTTCGGTATATGAAGTCTGCTGTGTTAGAACAATAACCAAAGCTACTGAACTCACTAATGTAATCTCTTTTTCCTATCACTTCATCTGACTGATCTGCACTTGCAGAGCGCGTAGTCACCCACAGTAAAAGGACCCCGACACCCGAGGTGCAAAATTAAAAGTGATCGTCATTGAGCCACGCTGTAGCAGCACAGAAACGGGAAAAGCTACAAGAAACTCGTTTGGCGGTGTTCTAAGTTCGTCTGCTAAGAACTGATCAGTTAAAAAAAACAGTAAAACGTGTGCGTCAAATATACGAACGGGTTTTAATTTTGTGCGTCATTTCTAGATTTTGATTCTTAAATGACACAGCGAGCCCTGCTCGTGGGTGAGCTCGGTGGTCTGGTGTAGCACTGTTAACACGTATTGTGTTTAGCCCATTTAGCAATGCAACCATTACTAAGAAGGATTTTTTTTTACTCTTTTCGTCCTCTGCTTAGGCATTTAGTTTTGTTTTTGTAGTACTTCTGCAGCGACTGCTGAGACAGTAAGATTATCCATAATAATTTTAGCAGCTTTAACTAAATCCACCATTGTTTTACATACGTGTTTAATTAAATATGTATGCCTTTTAATATTGTGTGGCTTTCTAGGCAACGTGTAAGTTCTTCATTCATCAAGAATTTAAAAAAAAAACCTCAGCATCTATTTGAGCTTGGTTGTATTCGTGCGCGCATGGGCGTGCATGTATGTGTGTGTGCACGCGCGTGCGTGCGTATATGCGTGTGTGTTTGTGGCTTGCGTCCTCACCTGGCGGCCTGAAGTATATCGCTGTCCTAATTACAAGACAGCGCAACCAACTGCAAATGTCAAACTTCCTCTCAAGAAAAAAAGACATTCCCTCCCCCCCCCCGCCCCCCATGTAAGCATTGGTAGAATTGTTTAAAAAGAAAACCAAAGACGAGAACACATTCCAAACAGATCAGCCTGTTCTGGGAGCAAACACGACAGTGTATCTTCTAATTTGGTCACGAAGGATCGCCTTCCAGAAATATGCGTATCGTGAACATTTGGAGTAGTTTGGACGGCCATGCTAGGGCTTGTGTGGATGGTGTCTCCACCTGGTTAAGCATGAGGACACTAAGCGTAAGGATGTGGTTAATGGGCAAATTCTATAGGTTTCTTGGACAACACACTATGCAACTGGGGGTATGCTAGTGCTGCCCGCGAAATTTTTTCCCCAAAGCACCATTGCCCCCTTCCCAGCGCGCACACACACACACACACTTGTACTGTCATGAAGTTTCAACCCCGCTGTCGGCAAAAGTACACACATATACAAGCACGGTTGTAAACATAATAAATACGAGATAAATAATTGTATGAGAATGCAATAAGATTTAGTAGTGCCTCCGGGCAAAGCATGTATCCTCCCGCAAAGTTCTACCGTTTTTCGCTTGTAGGCACACAGGTCAAGTTTACCTGCAAGTCTTTTTCCCGAGTAGTCCTCGCAGATGACGTCAGATAATAAGACTGATGCGAAAAAAAAGCAAGTACAATCACAAGAAGAAGAAATATCACAGATTTTTATTTACATGGAGAATTTCAGAACATTATTTTTTCTACTGCTAGAGAGGTAGGATAGGCCTATGAAATCAATCTTTCAAATCGACGAAAAGAATTTTATCAACATGAAAATTTACTCGTGATAAATTCAAGTGAAGAATACACAAATTTAAAAAGTGTATGACTGTTGTACGCGATGGAGAACTCCTTGGAATTTTATGCAGAACATCACCACTAGAACTCAAACGTCCACTTGTGTATCTTCGGTAAAGATATAAAATCAACCCCCGTACCCATAGTAACAGGGACACAAGGACTCAATATCTCTCTCTCTCTCTTCGGCAATATTATGTTGCTGAAATGGCAACGGTTTAAAAAAAATGTCGATCGGTTGCACAACGAGTTTCTCAGCACGCCTGAGAAACTCGACCTGATTGTCCGGTGAACGCTGACATGGTGACCCAGTCACGCTGCGCTGAGCTATCGACAGGGTAGTCTGAGATAATAGTTCCGAGAACCCTTTAATTGCTCCGGCAGGGTTCAGCCAAAGGGCTCGCAAAGAAATATCGATATTTTCCCATTTCAGTTTACTCGAGCATTGTCGTCGATCTATTGTGTAAAACGGCCTGTGCCAGTCAAACCCGTTTGGCAGCTGTCTCGCGCCTCAAACGCACCAGTTTGACGCCAGGGACCAGAGTTTTCTGTTTTGTGGAGATCTCATGATCGATCCTTGCAAGGCTTACACCCCAGACTGCGAACATTAGCTAACACTGTGCAGTCTGTCTCTCAGTCGCCGAGTGGTAAGATCTGAAATATTGAATATTGAATATTAAACGTATAGTGGTACAACAAAAAGGACTTTTGGCCAAGCGAGACTTAGACAGGGACGTATACCAACAGATAACAAATAGCAAATAAAAATCAGTTCGCTAACAAAGACGCTGGTCATGCACAGTCGAAGGACAGGAAGAAAGTATACCGTCCGTATAATCTAATATAAAGAGAAGTATAATCTAATATATAAAGCCGAATGTGTGTTTTTTTAATACAAATCCACACGCCTGAACCGATCCACACCAAATTCAGAACGCGGATTCCTTTTCGCCAGCAGCTGGTCTTAGGCCATATTTTGACCGTGTACCTATGTCTAAAAAATGAAATATTAAATATGACGATGCCCTGAACAAGTCGTGTTCACAGCGATCAGCGTGCAAGGGAGATCACCACACAGTCTTTTCCCTTTCGTTCGAAGCATACCTTCCGTTGCCTCGCTTGACAACAGGGTGACCAGCAAGACGGCAGACAAGGGTAGAGGTTAGGGAAGGGGTAGGGTTAGGTGTGGGGGGCTAGTAAAGGGGAAGAGGTGGGCGGGGTGAGAAAAACCTAGGCAGCGCCGGGTCCCTTGGCTAGTGCAATATATGTATCTCGGCTTTTGTGAAGTGACGAGATTTCATTGCAAAACACGTGCGTGCTTTGTGAATAAGCAGTCTGAACAATTTCAATGTAATGATTTTTTGGTCAGAAAAATGCGAAAACAAAGGAAAATGGGCAAAAAGGAGTAGGCCTATCTATCTGAGCACAGGGACAAGACAGTGAACGAGAGAATAACAGATAGAGGTGGCGGTAAGAATACCAGTAACACCGGTACGGTCAAGCCAATAAGGGAGACAACTCCCATGCTCATCTACATGATGCCTTTCGGATTTGAGTTTCCGGTGAATGTCTAGCGGTGGAAAAAGCGAAGGAGTCAGTTACTAAATCTTCGTCACCGTCACTATCACCACCACAATGGGTGGAAGATATGGATTCCAGAAATCCTTGTTGCGAGTATGTACTTACACTTAAATTTTGTTGCTTCTTCGATGTGTATTTTTTGTGAATTGGAAGGTCATTGCCTTGGTCAATGTTGTGTATACTGTATACTATATACTGTATAGTTATCTGCACACGCTTTGGTCTGTAGCCTTATAATCATGACCTGCAGATGCTGATGTGATGTCTCGGGTTAAATGTTGATTGGATTAGTCGGACAAGTCAGAGCATAATTATGAAAATTTTAAATAAAATATACTATACATATATACACGTACTAAGTATAGTACTTTCTAGTATAAGTCCCACCGAAGGTCTGGTCGACATCAGATCAGGACTGATGTAATATGTTCCTTGCAATAGAACTAAGGCAAAGTTTGTAGTTAAGTTTAAATATAACAGAGAATGTTCAGCCACATACTAGTAGAGTTAAAGGATAGGTGGTAAAATTCTGGAAACGATGTAAATTCTGTTTTGCGTTACAAGTCATACATGGTTGATAGTCATAATACTCATATACTGTAGTCAGAAAAAGTACGGAATCAATAGTGATTGTTACAATCCCCCCTCTAGCCTCTCACCGCAGTCCGTCTCATCAGTAAAAAGAGGGGTTGTAGGGGCGTGTCCTTTCTACCAACATTCGTGCAAAACACAGCACAAGACTGGCAATGAAAATCAACGAGGCCCCAGCCAGGTATAATTTCTTTAAGTCCCCGGGTTTACCAAAATTCTCTAAATTAATAGAATTCACTCCCTTCAATCACTATAGGTATAAGCAGAACAAATTTCAAGATCCCGATCCAAAGCCCAGATCGGCCCACACTCTGCAATTTCACTACACACGGGTAAACTTTATAAATTCTTAAAATTCCCAGGCAACTCTAGCAGAAATTGCATCTACGCTCATTCCTCTAGCAATCACTCCCACCATTCGCATAACAGCATATAGAGCATAATTCCCTTTCAGCCCTTTCACCAGTCCACCGTTACTAATAACTTCAAGACATTACACCCCAGACCATACCAAAGATTATCGCACCTTTCACTTCCTCCAATCTCCAGGTTTCGTTACTAATAAAGTCCTAATTGTTTATATTTCTCTCAATTCCACAGTCACTGATAACTTCGTGTCATAACAGTCTGTACCCTGCTTTCACAAAGGTTGGGGTTAACGACATAAGACCGAGATGTGTAGGTTACTGCTTTCAGAATTATCTTCTACAACATAAAGAATCTCTGCGCAGCAAGTTATAGCTGCCCAGGCTGCTGACGCATGTCACCACAGAGACTCGGGGTTGAACCAAGATGGAGTCGGTAGATGAAGATGCCAAATGCTCGATGTGTAAACTCCAAAGCGCTCCTTCAGCGTGAAAACTCACGAACATATCAACAATACTCCAAGTGAGGGTGGTACTCCAAAAACACTTTCTCTTCACTATATCCTCAGGAGAATATTCCAACACTTTTCTTCACTATATCCACAGGAAAATACTTCAGCACTTGAACGAAGATATATATCCTCCCACCTGCTCAATCTCTCGGGGATGACACCAAGAATTCCCCCACACGACTCGAGAGTCGCGCTGATCAGAAAAATTCCCCACCAATTGAGGATACACTCAAAGCACTCCAGAGAACACTCTGGTGTTCACTATAAAACACACCTCACTCTCTTCCACCCAGAACCACTCTACACCTCTCCCACCTTCGCCCCTCTCTCAGCGAGATTTTTTTCTCCCCAAACACTACTCAGCTGGTGACTGTAGTAACTGACCAGTACTCATCATTCTTTCTCTGTACTCACCAATACTGGCAATAGTCAATACACAATGATGATAAGTTATATCATTTTAACACAATTCTTGTATATGGATAATCAATTCAGAAAGTAACTTACAAGCAAGCGACAAAAAAAAAAATCCAGACTGCCACAGTCAACCAACAACAACCATCTGGCCCTCTATCAAGAGAATGGAGAATACATTGATGCACACCCCCATGATACCTGCACTCAAAAAGTTACGCGCATACGCGTCCGTGACAGTGATTGAGACACTTTTTCATCTTTTATATTTTACTGTTGACAAAGAAAGTGTAGAAGCACATTGTTACATCAGATGGCATCAGAATCATAGAGCCTAGTGTCTCTGATCGTGTTTTAGAGAAAATGTTCACACAAGATGAGATGTGTTAATGCAGTGAATTGTATCACCTAAAAATATTTTTTTAATCTGTTTCACTAGATGTTCATCAGTCATCCAGTTTGTCTGATGTCTACAAAGATATCCAGACCATCTAATCATATCTTAGAGGACATGTTCACAGCAGATGAGAAGACGAGAATTCTTGAATGCTTCAATAAATGCACCGCAGAAGAATTACAGTTCAACCGAATGTTTAATCATCAGAAGGCCATTGCTGTTGTCAAGTACAGAGAACGGAAAGGAGATTTCTCTTCTCTGCCTGAAATACTGTGTGTTCCAGGACTAGGTATCATTGGTCTGCAAAAGATCTGTGATGCAATGAAGAGCCTGGACTATGCATCTGTGCAAAAACTAAAGAAAAGTATAGACCTGGAGTCAGTTAAACCAAACCCACCGATATCCGAGGAAATGTGTAAGGTGTGCTTTCAGATAATAATCGCCAGTTTTGTAGGTACTTATGGATAGTTGGTGTTTACTTACTGTTTTTCTGATGTCATCTCAATTCAAAAGTTTAATCCTTCATCACCACAACCTTCAAGACATAGCATACACACCTAATGCTAGTTTTTTTTCTAAACCTCCACTGATATATCTTGTAATTCCTCTGCTTCCCAGAAGCTAGATCTGCAGTGCTTCACTATCACTCATTACAACAATCTGAAATTGTAGGAGAATACATCCATTACAAAAGTGTCATGAAATATTAGGATTTAATGTAAGTGTTATTAGGCTGTACCTTAATAAAACAAATAAGTATTTAAGTGTTCATAAACATCAGGGCTCCCCACGCTGTGCGTATGTGCATAATAATATATACAATAACATTCCAAAATAGGGTAGGCAGGTAGCGTTGGGGATAGGGGTGTAGAGACAACTGTTTTAAGAAAGGGCTGAACATGTGCACGAGGGAGAGAGAGTGCGCAAGCTTTGCTGCAAGACGGCATAGAAGACTCTCAGCAACGTCTTCAGTCTTTTAATGTTTTCATACCTCTCACTGCTAAGTACAGTGGCGGAAATAAACCCCTCCGTCACACACTGCTGTTTTGGCTCTTGTGTAAAGGTTACAGTTGTAAAAAGAAATCGCTGGCTACACGTTTGAACACAGCTGGTTTGATTGGGCCATTATCAACATCAACACAGGTTTGCCATGCTGGAACGTCTATCGTTTTCTCAATTGCTTATGCGGTGTGGGGACATGGGTCAAAATGGCTAACCAGAAGATGCTCATAATATTTCTGTAGGTGACAATGGACCTTTTCCTGTTCTTGAAAATGTTACTGTAGAGCTAGCTTCAGCACCAAAGAAACTGCATAAACACCATGTTGACCATTTTCGAGAAAGCTGGAACAGAGATTTCCGTTGATTCATGTTTGAAAATGGTGTCATGGCTTGCGGCATTTGTTCCACTCTAAACGCAAAATTGTCCACAAAAAATCCAGTCATAACAAGTTCGTTGCTGCTTCAGTTAATTTTCGAAAGTCAACCCTTGCAAGGCTTAAACATTAAGCTAACCACAAGCATGCTCAGTGTGTTGAAGAATTTTGGAAGCTGTTAAGAGATACACCCTCTAAAGTTTTGCTGTTTGGGAAAGCTTCCCCTTTAACACAATGCCACTGCAGCCCTCCTTGCTCATGCCATCTCAGCTGACCCGGCTTTTAAGCCTTTTTCAAAAATTCATTAAAAAATGCCCCAAACAATAGAAAAATTATTTAGACTCGGTTGCAAACATCAATAAACAAAGAAAGCTCATGTCTTACTTTGTTGCTTGGACTTTCTTCCATAATTTATAAATCCTTTGATGGCAACACAACTGAAGCTGAAGTAATCAAAAAGTCCTCACGATTCCTTAAACACACTCTGTTCGATACTGGTTACACGCATGCTCGCTCGTTTTTCTTTTGTAATCACTCTCTTGGGTCTTTCAGGCACAAATACTCTTGTCGAATGCACTTTCTCATAGTAAATTTGCAAAACAATGTCATTTTCCTCATCAGTGTGTCATTTGAAAATTAAATCTAGCATTTCTCAAGTGACACAGCACATGTGGATACTCACTTCACAGCCATTTTTCATTCGCTTGGAATTGTGGTTAGAAACAGGTTTAAAACACAGTGTAAGGGAAGTAATTCATAAAGAAATGATTGAGCTTTCGAATGTACGAGTTCTTTACCTTAGACCATTAGCTATTCCCTGCAAATAAATCGTCAAACATTCATCAAAGGTGTTCGACATGCGGCATGCAGCTCTGTGCATGGTGTGTCACGTTTGTGCTCCATGCGGCATATCTGAGTTAAAAAAATTTCAAGGAGTGGTACATTACTCTTACTAACAATAATGATGGGGAGCCCTGAACATATATACTTTTGTTCCTTCTACCTCGTGTAAAGGAACTGCACAGCTTTTCTTAGGAAATGATGAAAAGAATAATAATGGAAATTTTAACAGAACTTGACATCACTTGTGGCTATGGAGATACATCCAGAATGTGTCAGCTATGCACATGTCACTCGTGACATGACACTGGAGTCGTGGAGTTTGCTACCACTGTTTGATAAACCATTCCAGCGTGTGGACCACATCCAATTTCTGGACAAGGTAGACAGTGTGAAGCACACATTTAATGCTTTTGTGTTTCTTTCAAATAATTTCACGGTATTATTTTGTTATATGGTCATTAGCTGTTCTGTTACAGCTGATAAACTCATAAATCAACATGTTAGATATTTCCCTGCTGATAACTAAAATGTCCTGAAGTCAGCACTCATTCTTCAAAATGGGGAGAGTGAAGGTTACTATTAAACTATATTCTGTGTTTGCAGCTCGTTCAGGTGGTACAGCAACTTCCCAAGGCAGATGCCTATGTACTGGAAAGTAAAATACACCGCTACAGCAGTCTGCGTGCTGTGCCGTATCTCACCAATCTTCGCATCATGGAATCTATGCTCGTAGCACTGCTCAACCCAGATCTGGTCAGGACTTACCAGCATCGCGCATTCTTCCTTAAGGCTAATGCAGTCATGAAATTTTTCAGTTTGTCTGTAGGAGGTGAGCGGGTGGTCTGCAGGCATATTATTCGAGAGATCCAGTCCACTGCTGTGCCTGAGAGAGATCCAAATAGCCTTGTGTCTGATGTTGATGTGTCCCCCTCATTATGGAGAGCATACTGGAGTGTGAAGTCTTTAGACCAGGAAAGACTGTCAACTTGCTTACTGCTAGCAGTGGCCTTCTATAAACTAGTCGTGTTGAAGACACACTCTTTACCACGCTGATTTGTGTTTCTGGCAGCTTAGCTCAAGCAGCCTTGCTGAGAGAACGAGCGACTAGAGTGAGTTGTATGCTGTGATGAAAAGATGATGAATAAAATTCACATCACAAAGGATATATATATGATTGTGTGCATGTGTGTGTGTTATCTACTAGATTGAGATAGACAAAATTAAATCTCTTTACGTGAGTACCAGGCACTTTTCACATTACAGTGTACACTGGTAGGCAGTAATAAGTTTGAAAGACTTTCACTCAGTTTTATTTTAAAATCACAGGATGACAAAGACATTGTGCAAGAGTGCAGGAATATTGTTGCAGGTTTTGTTGTAGAAAGTGTATGTGATATCACATGCATAAGTGTAAGCAAATGTATTTATGCATGAATATGGCTTGTATGTAATATACCACATGAAACTGACACATTGAAATACCTTGGCATATAAAGAGTAATAAAAACTTACCGGAAGTGCTAGAGAGATTTTATAGTTTTTGCATTGTGTTCTACATTTTGTGTGATGGTTATGTGCATATTCCTATGTTAAGTGATAAAGCGGGCCTGATTCTGATGGTCTTAGCTGTATCATGTGTTCCTTACCTTTGCTTCGAGACGTCTATGTGTTGGATATCCTTTTACTGTTTTACTTCGTAATATTATGGTTGGTCCTCTCCCTGAAGTAATTATACAATCATATTTTGAAGTAATTATACAATCATTTTAAAGTGTCTGTGAGGGGTGGCCCATATAGCAGTCACACATTTTTGCCATCAATACAGTAGGTTGTGGGTTCGATGCCTCTGTCCAGCACATGCACTTGCATTTGGCACCTGTTTACAGGCCTGGTCACTAGAAGATTTTCCAGGTGCTCTGGCTGCCTCCTTATTCCTCCTCCCCATCACTCTCCCCTCCTTCCCGTCATAGCCTTCATAGCTGACTTGACCTTAAAAATAAAATGTCTCCATGTTGCACCCTAGGTGTGCAAGGGTCAAATCATTTCATGGTTTCAAGTCCTGTCTTGTACACAAATATTTCATCCTTCATTGTATATCGTGACACCTGCTTGCAGTGAAATGTGATCAGTTTAAGGAAATGGTTTGCAGTGGCTTTTGTTGCTTAATGTCCAGTCACAAACGTACGTCAGGATAAGCTCGTTGGAATGAGTTTATGTGCTGCCACGCTAGAACTGCTGTCGCAACATCCAGTCACATACTGACACCGGGCCAACCAGTCCTAGTACTGCTTCCTGCACTGCAGGCGACTGGCAGGGCAGCTACTTCCTGGCTCGGAAGAGGACAACCAAGACCACCAAGGCTGTTCTAACAAAATGGTAGGTAAACTGTGATTCTGTATTTTAGAATGGGAATGGCGAATACTCTATTCAAAGTTATGTCTCAGATGCATGATTGACTGCATTAATTTTGTTGTTGTTAGAGACAAAAGCAAATAAAGACGATCTTTAACTCGCCCTCTGCTGGAGGGGGGGGGAGAGTGAAGGTGTGCCCACTGATCACTTTCCTAACTGCCCCCTGTAAGCTAACATGTGGGTGGGGGGGGGGAGGCTGTGGCTGAGTGCAGGGTAGGTACCTTAGTTTCGAACATGGGGGGAGGGGTAGTGGTGGGAGTTAGGGAACCTCCAGCACGGAAGCAATGTCCGCCATCTTTGAAACAGTTCGCCATGCTTGAAGTGCAAGAACGTATACCCTGCAAGCAGCCGCAACTGTTTGGGGATGACGTTATCTCTCCTTAACAATTTTTTTAAATCACTAGAACTGTTCAGTTGACCTTGAGGAATACGTGCACACCATATGGCTGACGCATACAAGCCGATGTCAGCGGATACCTGAAAGTTGCCGCATGTGCATGGCAGGATAGGGTCAACTTGACCAGTCATCGAGCATCGCCGGAGAGCGATGAGTGTTGCAATGACACGAGATCACTTGGCGAGTGAAAATCGGTCTCACAAGTCGGAAGTGAAATTTTAGCCATGCAAAAGAGGCATGCTGTATAGACGCTAGAACGGTAAGAATTGTCCTCGTTTACGAGGATTTCCTCGGGACATGCAGTTATTCGAATGAATATTCGTCGGATAAAATCCGTTTCTCTTCCGAAGATCTGCCACGTTCCTTACTTTCGACTCTCTCTTTGCTAAGTGTTTGGGTACGGTTGGCTCCCTTGGTCACATACGTCAGCATACGGTTGTGTCTAGGGCTGCCAGTACTTTGTTGGGGTTGTCGTTTCTCTTCTTGACCAATTTTAAGTTATTTTTGTAGTTTACTAAAAGTGACTTAATTCTAGCCAGTCTAGAATTAATCGCTCGCCGAGTGAATCTAGCGTCTCTGCTTCCTGCTTTGTTTGCTCTGCGAACAGCACGCAGAGCACCTCTTTAGTAATCAATGAGGAGGTCAACACTTTTTAAATGTAAACGTGCCAATACTATTGGAATCGAGCTGTCCTGTTTGGTGGCTTGGATGGTCGAGTCAACTCCGTGGTGTGGTCGAGTCAATGATCGAGTTGATAAATGGTCGACTTGAAGGTAGACTCTATTGGTATTAGCCTGAGAAGAGTTGACGAAAATGTACTACGAGTCTACTTATCATAGAAATTATATTCACAGAAATTTGAGACCACCACCCATGCGGTCCAGTTCAAGTTGTTCTATCATCACGGATGGCGGCCACAAACTTAATCCTTGTCGTCATGGTGTCTCTCGCCACCGACACCTCTAGCCATCCTCCCTCCCGGAGTGCCGAAACAGACCACGAGAGAGAGTGAGAAAGACTTTGAACGGCTGTTGTACGATAAACAGCATGCAACTCCTGCATGCATGCGGCTGTCATCAGGGCAGCGATAGCTAGCTTCAGAGGCCGGCCGCCGATATTGTTTATCATCGCCATGTCACGTTCGCATCGTGCGTGATGATTAGTTTGCCGGGCAGAAAGTATGTCCACGGATACGCCATTGACAAGGTGCACCCACAAGGAACACGTACGTACTGGCGACCCTAAGTACCTAGGGTTGCTTGGGTTCCTTGTCTTGTGTCAGATAATGTAAATCATCTTCCTTGCTCGAGAATAAAGGTCATAAGGGGAAAACAATCAGGCTCTTTTTTTACAGTTAGGGATAACGGTAACATATATACCTGTATAGACTGTAATGACATCCTCCACACAGCTTAATTAGACAAGCCGCTATATATACAGTATATACATATATGTTCGTTGCCATTCCACGATGGGTTTCTTGTCAGTCTTGACAATCTGTCTTGACAGTCAAGTGGGCATTGGGCACAGGATCACTATTAAGTACCAAAGACAGTCTTTGACAGCACTGCATTCCCCATCCCCAGATTTGCCGCACAACGTATAATCGCGATATAGTAGGACCTACCCCGACCCGTTAATAAATAAATAATAAATAAAATGTGGATTTTTAACGCGCGAGAACACATTTCATGCACACTTCGCGCGGACGATGGACACAGACACGCTAGTGAAAACAACGAACACACACAGAGGGAGAGATGAACGCACCACTGACCAACAGGTTGGGAAACAGATCGTCCTTCAGTCACAGGTGGGTGGAAAAGTATCATAAGAGACGATGAACAGAGAAAGTTGTAAGTTAATGCAGACAGGCAATAGGGACGTCAGTCAAGGTACTTGCGGAAAAGAAAAGTTTTTAAGTTTCGTTTGAAAGTCAGTAGTGATGGGGAGTGGCGAATGTTGTGGGGAAGTGAGTTCCATTGGGTGGATGCCGAGAAGGTGAACATGCGCTGTCCATATGTTTTTGTCCTGATGCGGGGTACTGCGAGAATGCGATCGTCGGAAGAGGAGCGGAGCTGTCTCACTGGAGTGTAGATTGTAAGAAGTTCTGAAAAGTAGCTGGGGCATGCACCG
>SMGT01016660.1:125126-162457 GCA_004794575.1 Lanistes nyassanus | reverse complement strand
AGGTGTGGCATGGTCTGTTTTGCGCGCTTTCAGGACAAGGCGAGCGGCCGAGTTTTGAAGTTTCTGTAACTTCTGTAGAAGATACAGAGGACAGCCGGCTAGCAAGGAATTGCATTAGTCGAGTTTAGACAGAACGTAGGCACATACAAATGTGTTTGCAACCTGATCGGACAGAAGGTGACGGAAGCTGCTGATTTTTCTGAGTTCAGAATAAGCGGATCTGCAGATGTTGGAAATGTGTTTGTCCAGTGTCATGTTAGAGGTAATAATAACACCGAGGTTTCTTGCAGAGTCGGCGAAATGGATGTCGACATCACCAATTCGAACTGCTGTGGGATATTCTGTCACTCCAGAATTTCTTTTACTGAAGAGAAGAGCCTCTGTTTTGTCGTCATTCAACTTTAGTCTGTTGTGAACCATCCATGCTTTGACACTGGATATGCAAGTTTGCATGGTCATGATGCTGGCATGTACATCAGCTGGAGGACAAGAACTGTATAATTGGGTGTCATGTGCATAGGACTGGGTGGAGACCATGTGAGCATGAATGAGTGATGAAAGTGGTTTGATGTATAGGATGAAAAGGATAGGGCCCAGGACAGATCCTTGAGGGACTCCGAGAGACAATGCTGATGGGGGTGACAATTTGTCAGCAACAAGTACAGACTGAGTTCTACCAGAGAGGTAGGACTGGAACCACGCCAGCGCCGACCCACAGATGCCGTATACATCATGGAGACGATTGAGGAGGATGGTATGGTCGATCGTATCAAACGCTGCGGAAAGATCAAGGAGGGTCAGAAAAGACACTTCACCTCCATCCAGAGCAGAGAAAATGTCGTTGACAACTCTATTCAGAGCTGCTTCTGTGCCGTGGAATGGCCGATATGCTGACTGGGAGTGAGAGATAAGGTCGTTTGAGTTGAGGTAGGCGAGAAGTTGATGTAGAACGACCCTTTCAACCATGCACTTTTGAGAGAAGGGTAGGTTGGAAACTGGGCGGTAGTTCTTGAGGCTGTTTGCGTCAAGGGTGGGTTTCTTAAGCGCCGACCAAAAATTCTTTATCCACATACGTTCTAATTTTTTCTTATATAAACTCATCTGCTTTCTTCTCTTTATTGAATGTCTGCATGTATTTATTTCTCCTGATCATCAGACTATAAATATGGACGGATCCCGTTCGACGTCATCGCCTCGTGCCGAGGGAAAAAGTCTCAGCTTATCTCAGTCGTCGATACTTCTCGCTGCGACCGCCGTCACGTTGTGAGCACGAACATTACTCACCAGATACATCTTTCCTCTCAGTCGCGTGCACTCGGGCAATTGCCGAATTGGGATCCCTCAATTGTCAGTGCATATTTAAGTGTTTTGTACTGTTTAGTTTGTATAAGTTCTTAGAGATCCCAGGTTAGGCGCGATAAATTCCTATTACATCCATTATTATTACAGCATCTCAAAATGTTTCTCTACGTCAAAGACAAAACTGTCTTCGGTTTAAGTCAGATTGTGTAAGCTGGCATCTACAAAGAGCATCAACCACAAAGCGCACACAAGCCTCGTATTCGCTTGGAATGACGCGTTCTCAATGTTGTCATAGCAACGGCACTCTGTGATCGAGGCCTCATAGTGATTTTTTTTTACCTCGTGTTTCATTGGTCAGTTATGTCTGACGATCACGCACGGGGATCTTCCCCCGGCGGCAGAAAAAGGTCAAGGACATGTCGGTCGCGCGCTCATACATTAGGTACGGTGCACCAGGGCATGTGAATAGCCGGCGTGGTGTGGCGTCTGCTAAAACTGTGGGTGAGCGTTCGGTGACTCTAATGTAATAGCCACCAGCAGTCGTTGCTGTTTTGTTAAAGTGGTTTTTGGTGAGGTTTAATCTTTTAGCATTTCAGTCCGCCGAAAGTTTGGACGGACAATACACAATGTGCAAGGAGCAGAAAGACAGTTCCAAGCTACCAGTGTACGGGTGGGACGAAATCCGAAAGCACGCGGACAAAAACGACAGATGGTTGGTGCTGGACGGGCGAATTTATGATGTGACGAGGTGGGCAAAGAAACACCCGGGTGGTGAAAAAATCATTGCTCATCATGGCGGACAGGATGCAACGGTAATTTCTGAGGACATCTATTGATCAGAACTATATAAAGCCATTATATGATTATATGGATTTTGAGTGCGACACTGCTTTAGTGCATCGCTACATACTACATACATCACAATACTGATACGTGCCTGAGTGCTGTTGTGACATTTATTTAACTTTATGTCAATGGCTATAAGAGTAATACTGCTTGAAACATCAATTTAAAAAAATAGCCGACAATCACTGAACCTGTAGATTTAGGTAAACATAAAATTGGAGGAAAAATGTATAGTTTAATGTTGGTCGAGTGAAGGTGCAGTACGTTTCACCTCGGTTTGTCTTTGGGTCTCGTGTGCGTACTTCACTCTCCACCTTTCTCTCTGTGGACCGGCGCTGTTGTGTAAACACATACATGCAGTACACACATTTATTTGCGGATCTTTGTCTTTGTGTTATTTAACAGGATGCCTGGGTGGCCTTTCACAACGATCGTAAGGCTGTTTCCAAGTTTTTGCAGCCCTTGTTGGTGGGACTGCTGAAAAATGAAGAGAAGAAAGAGGTGAAGAGATTTTAAACTGCAGTCTGTCACTAGCGTTATTAAAAATATTACTAGTAAAATTGTTCCTTTAGCCATGTTAAAACATCACTAGTGAAACTGTAAGTGAAATGATTCCACCTATTTTGACTGAGAGAAGAGGATAACATGACCATATCAGGTGCATTACAAATACAAAAAATTATGTTGTCAAAGAAAAGTGCTTTAGGAAGAAATGTATCACTTGTACTTTGGACATATTTTACCACAAAACAGTAAAAATAATCAGCTAAAACAAATAAAAGCCTGTATTTAAAGATTTGTGGCATTTTCCAATCTCATATAGTGAAATATGAAGTAAAGTGCAGTAATGAGATTACAATTAACTTACATATTGTCATTTGTGGCAGATAGTACTGATCAAATCAATTGTAATCATTATTGTGAGCAAAAATGATAATCATTCTCATACACATTTATCTTATTACAGACTATGCTAATGAAACAAATTTTTGGGGTTTGTTATCAGAGTCAGCTAATAAAAGATTTCCGAGACATGAGAGCAAAAATTGAAGAAATGGGTTTGTTTCAAGCCAGCCCCTATTTCTTTTCTCTCATCATGCTTCACATTTTGGTACTTGAAGCACTGGCCTGGTTTCTCATTTACACCTGTGGAACAAGTTGGATAGTCCTGCTGGCAGCATCCATTCTTCTCGTCACTGCACAGGTATTTTGTTTGCGTGTAAACAGCTTGATGTATGCTGATATATGGTGAAACTTGATGCAAGCTTGAGGGCTACTTTTATCATCGCTAACTTGCATGCAGACTTTAAAACCATGTTAGTAATTCGTACTTGTTTATGCTTTAAGTACAGCTATACCATAGCTTGATAGCTTTTATGATGTTAAGATTGTGACAATGGGTGGGAGATTTAAGTGGGGGTTATTATGGATTCCGTCTGTGGAATGTCACATGAAAAAGTTTAAATAACCCTGTGTGAAAACCTGGCTGTGCGCATCTCTGTTTATCACCATATCTCTGGGCTGTTTGTTCACCTGTTTTTCTATCTATATATGTTGATGTCCTATTTACACTACAGTTTAGGGAAACAGACTATAAATACTCAAGAAAAGGCACCCCCCCCCCCCCAAGCAAAAAAAAAAAAGACGAAATTGAAGCTTACATTTGCGTAGTAGAATCATTTGGATCAGATCCCAACTTTATCATAATCCCATATTCCACCTCCAACCTGCCACATTTTTTCCCTGTGCAGGCACAGGCTGGCTGGTCACAGCATGATTACGGCCATTTGTCTGTGTTCAGATCATCCCAGGTCAACCACAGCATTCATATTTTCATCATAAACTTTCTGAAGGTATGGTTGCATGCTTCCTCATCATATGAAAAATTACTTCATTGTATGCATCCTTGTATAGTTCTTCCTGTTTCTGAAAATATTTCTTCATTCACTGGCAGCATTAACCCATTTCCTTCATAAAAGTGCCTCACCATGACATATTTGTTAAGTTTTATCATGTGTCATGCATTTTAGATCTCCATATATTCCCAGGGATTGGGAAGAGGTACTCGGAGATCGGGGAATATTTTGTAGTAGGAGGTAGCGCTATTTCACCCAAGCTTTATCTGCAGATTGGCAGGGGAGAGCACTATGCCAGTGTCAGTGGGATCGAGACTGAAGGAGTATTTGTATGATGGATGGGTGCCTGCACCTGCATGCATGTTTGTGTGCATGCATGCAGATACATGGAAGATTGTTTTCAATAATCTGCTTGATTCTTTGACAGCTTATTAAAGTGCCAACACTTTTGTCCACAAAGTTTCCCGCTATCTGTGAAAATAATAATGGGCTTGATTTTATTTTGTTATGGTTTTGTTTTTGTTTTTTATTTGTTTGGATTTTTTTTTGGGGGGGTGTCTGTGCTTTTGTTTTTTTATTTTTGTTCTTGTAAATCTAGAATGCCTTTTTTTAGCAAGTGACATCTGCTCTAGAGTTAAAGGAGGAAGTCTGTTACCGCAGGGTGCCTCATCTTCGTGGTGGAATTACCGACACTTTCTCCATCATGCAAAGCCCAACCGCATGCGCAAAGATCCTGACATACGATTTGACCACTTGTTTGTACTGGGGAAAAAGCAGCCAGTTGAGGTACAGATTTTTATAATGCATTCTACCAAAATATTCCTTCATTTTTGTGTGTGTGTGGGCTGTCCTGATGACGGAGTAATGTCCTGAAACTGTTGATTGTGTCAGTTAATGCAGCTTGGCTCAGTTCATTTTTGTTAACTTAGGTTTATTTCCAAGCAGCAGTCATGTTTCTTTCTCTTTGTAGGACACATTTGTAAATGTAACGCATCTAAACATGTCTGATGCTATGTTAAAATTTGTCAGTGTGGGAAGCTGTCTGTTATTTTAAATCTCTGTGCATATGTGGTTTCCAACATCAAACAAATTATGCCAGTAAAACAATAAATGCATAAAGAATTAAATACTTTGATTGGGTTTAGTTCATTGAAATGCTGGTGTTTAGCTTAGAATCTAGTGCCTTTGGAGCAGTTTGAAAACAAATGGCAGCCAGTAATTAATAAATGTTTGCTGTTGAGGAATCTCATGTAGAGTCTTTTTTTAAAATTATAGTAAGAAAACATGATGCCATCATTTTTTTTTTTAAATCGAAATTTCGACATTCATTTTCAAAGTTATACCTATTTGTATCAGGTTATAAGTGTAAAGGACTTGCCGAGTTCTTTGCCTATTCATCTCACGGTTTTTGTGTGACATGGATTCTCCTAGGCCTCACCTGGGAATTGAAGTCTCATCTACAAAAAGTTTAAAATCTTGACAATGCGGATTTGTATGAAAAACAAATTATTGCTGACAATGGGACTTGGTCCCAGAATTTTCCACAGCCTCAAAAACTGAGGTTCCTAGAGAATCTCTGCATTGTCAAAGTGATACATCTGTGACCATGTGCAAATAACAAATTTTGCACTGCAGCAGCCAACTAATAGCTATCTTATATTTCACATCAGTCTGGAGCCCACAAGCGAAACATTATCCATTAACATAGCTTTGTTTTTCCTATCGGTGATCAGAATCACTGAACTTTTAACAAAGTATTGCTTACAATTAAAATTGTTTTGCTTGTAACTAGTCCATCCATTTGCAACAAAACATATAACTTTTAAAAAATTGGATCAAATATTTTGTATAGATTAGTATTTTCACTAAAATCTTGAGGAGGAATGAGAGAGAGTTTTTAAAGCACAGGGTTGGACTAGTTTTTTGGGACTGCTTTGATCTGACTAAACCCTGCATGAAGTGTCACTTACAAATGCACACATGAGAAGGAAATATTTTTATATATAACCATGTTTATATTGTTGGAAAACTCTAATTGTGTTGTCCAGGGCTGCTAATGGAAAGCACTTTTTTTTTTTCAGTGGGGCAAGAAGAGAAAGGGTGTGATGCCATTCAACCATCAACATGAATACTTCTTCATGAGTACGTTTCTACTGGTGGGCATTACTGAAAGGATCACTGACTGAAAGGCATTATGTGAACCTAACCAAAATATATAGCTTGAAATGATATGTCACACAATCTTTTTTACTTTTAATAAGTTTATCAACAATTCCTTTGAATGAGTTCCTCAACAAATCTTTATTTACCTGAAGAAATTAACTTGGCATCACTGAGGAACTTCCTCTGAAGCAAAGCAGTGATGCGCGGTGATTTTCCTCGTTTTTGTTTATAATAAATCTGAACTTACCTTTCGCACCTTGACTTAGTCCTGTACTGTTTTATTTTACATTATTAGGTTAAATGGAGAGGGACTTGTTTATTGAGGATAATACAGAATTTATGACAATTAAATTTCTATTTTGTTCCTTGAGGCCATTTCGCATTGACAGATTTATAAACAAAATTGAAGTTCCTTAGTTTTGTTTTGTTTTGTTTGTTTTTTAGCCTTTCTCACAAATATTGGTTACGGATTGTTGTCTGGTGTGCATCATTTGACTTCATTGTAACTTCAGCTATTTGGTTGCTTGTTAATTGGCTGCATCAAGTTGCTTCAGTAACCTTCTGTCTGCCTGATTTTCAGTAATGCCTCCTCTTCTTCTGCCCTTGTACTTCAACTTTGAGATCCCCTACTTTCTCATCACCAGAAAGCTGTGGGGGGTGAGTGCTGGCTGTCTTCGTCCATCCTTACTTAGAGAGGTTCTTAAGTTCTGTTGAACTGTGCGATATGCATGTTTGCATTACTTAGAGAGGTTCTTCAGTTCTGTTGAACTGTGCGATGTGCATGTTTGCATTTCAATTGAAGGATTAGTACTAATGAAAAGTAAACAGTAAGCTGGCTGTTTTTACTAATTCAAACACTAGTTACCAAACGTATGGTGCACGTGTTGGATTTCATGGTGCTGGTTACCAAATGTCAGATCATGATTTTTAAAAAAAAGTATTGCATGTGAATAACATTCGTTAAAGGAAAGTAAACTATGCCATTGGGTGTAAGAAGTGCTAATGAATGCTTTTGATAGGAGAGATGTGTTTCAGACACTAGGAATGGATATGATTTGATAGCAGGTGAAAATCATGCTTCTATTTCTAATAACTATTGGAATTCAGAGAGAGGGAAGTCAAAAGGTGTTTGATGATACTAAAATTAGGATGTTCTAATAACAACTGTTGTTTGTTGAAAGTAGGATGTTTTAATAACACATGGAATTCAGAGAGAGGTTAGATTGAAGGGCGTTTGATGATGCTGATGGTAGCAGCATGCAATGCAGTGACTGTTTTCCCTTAAAAAGCATGAACTACTCATCTACTGAGAGAGTGAGACTACTGGAATGCACATTGTCACCAACAAACTTTAGAAAAACATTTTGTAATTCCTTAGATGTCATATAAATGATATACTCATAGTAAATAGTAAATTCCAGAAAACTTGGTCTTACAGGACTTTTTACTGAGTGTCAAAAAGCTGGCACTGATAAGCACAATTTCGATATCTCATCATGACATAACGAAATCATCAGTGAGGGGCAGAAAAAATTTCAGGCCTCTGTTTCTTGCTAGCCAATAACTGATACATTTTGAACATTCCTTTTCAGGAATTACTGTGGATGATAGCATTTTTTGTGCGATACTGCTTTATGTTTGCACCTTTCCTGGGTGTTGGAGGAACATTGGCATTTTATCTCTGGATCAGGTGAGTTGGACAGGTAGTTAGGTCAAAGGTTATTTAAGCTCAGTGCCCTGTGCTAGTTTTAATAATCTAACCTTATGTGCACAGATACTGATTTGCAGAGCTTCACGAGTGTGAATGCTGATGACGACTTCTGATTATCACTAAGGGCCTCTCTTTATCAGTTCTTTGATAAAAGCGTGTAGGTCACTTAGCTTAGTAAGAGTGACCTTTAGCATTCATTGTGACCTTTTCATTCTCTCTCTCTTTTGGAGAGGACTGATCTGATTGTTTTGGGTCAAAGTGGAATGAGAGAGGAAAATGTCTTGGGCAAAGAGATTACCAGAAAACAGTAGAAAAATCAACAATAAATCAGTGCCTCTAAAATGTTTTTAAAACCAAGGGTCATACTGGTTTTCTAGCCTGAAATCTGAGGGTTATTTTGTAAAAAAAAAAAAAAAAAGAAAAAAAAAGCAGGAGTCAGCCTGCCAACTTTTGCATCATTCTTGAATTTTTGTGCATACATTGCCATGGATCGTGGATTTGGGGAGCTCTGATAAATTCTGTTTTGAAAGCTTTCATCCAGTTTAACAAACTGCTCCTGTACACAGATCATTTTCGATGTAGGAGAGGACAGCACAATTTTCTATAAATACAGACATTGAATAAATAGTAAATTCTTTATAAGGAAGAGTATTCTTGCAAAGTTGGACCATTGGTCATAATGTATGGAGGCAGTGAACGTATGTGAGCTTTAAGCTTGTGATTGTGCAGTTCTACTTCAGACAGATGTGGTCAGTATCATGACAAGTTGTATCTTTACAGGTTTATGGAGAGTCATTGGTTTGTGTGGACAACACAGATGAATCACATTCCAATGGATGTTGACACAGATCAGGATGAAGACTGGGTTACCACACAGCTCAAAGCCACTTGTAATGTAGACCAGTCTGTCTTCAATGACTGGTTCTCAGGCCATCTCAATTTTCAGATTGAGCATCAGTGAGTGAGCTAGGCTTCATGTATAGGAGAAACATTACGTTCTGGATAGTGAGCTAGTCTTCATGTATAGGAGAAACATTACATTCCAGATAGTGAGCTAGGCTTCATGTATAGGAGAAACATTACATTCCAGACAAAGGGTTTAGCCTGCTTTAAGTTTCTCACTAGTGACTTGCCAGTAAATTATTCATGAAAACTGTTTCATAGGACTGAGTTGAATTTGTGTGGTAACATGGGCATTCTGTGGTAATACAGGCATTGGGCATTTCATGCTATGGCTCTGGCAGCAGGCTTTGCTTAGCCTGCATGAACGGCCTTCGGATGAGCCTTGTGCGTACATAGTCCAGCTAGTACAAAGGCCAGGGATCATAGTATGTAAGCCATAGGACTGCCAGTGGGCTGATCAAAATTGAGGGGGCCGTAAAGATGACGAGAACACTGGGAACCTGGGTGTTAGTGTTGGGAGCCATTTCATGCTGAGCTGCTGTGAATGTATATGCGTAGCCATAGCAAGAGCTTTTGGAAACTTTTAAATGAAGTCATGCAGTTGATCAGCAGGTATAGTGGGAAAAGCACTGTGCAGGAGCTGGTAGTTCTAAAAAAAAACCCAATGGGTGCTATAATTATATTTGTCCTGCTTGTGCAGGTGTGAGAGAGAGAGAGAGGAGGGGGAGATGTTTAGTATCAATGTTTTGGACTAAGCATGCTTTTTTTTTTTAAACCCACAGCCTGTTTCCAACGATGCCAAGACATAACTTACACAAGGCAGCACCTCTTGTGAAATCACTGTGCAAGAAATATGGATTAGATTATCAGTCCAAACCGCTTTTCACTGCCTTTGCTGATATTATAGGGTAAGTTAGCTCAGATAACTAAGGTTTCTCTCAGTTCTTTTGTAATAATGTAGTGGACAGTTTCAAGGTGTGATTTTCGTTGGAACCTTTTTCAAGGGAAAGCCCCTAGTGATGATGTAAGAACAACATAAAACAAACCCCCAATATTGACAGTCATAACATTCGTGATGTCAGGGATATTAAGGAGTAACATATTTTTTTTGTGGGGGGGGTCTTCTCCTACAGAACTATTATAATATTACTTAGTCATCAAAGTCAGCTCAAAGCAGTTTCACAGAGGGGCTGATGTGCTATGTTTATATGAAAAGTTCAGTAAGCATAATAAAATTTTTAAAGTTCTATGAAACTGTGCTGAACAAAATTCATCTCATCTTTTTAGTTAAACACAGGACTGTACACTTGGTAGGCTGCAGCAAGCGTTTACTAAAATTTCTACTAAATTTCAGTTATTGACACACTTTAGATGTAAAAATAGTGGGCTAGTTACCGAATGCTGAAACAGTAAAAGAATCTGTATTGTGTTGCAGGTCACTTCGCAAGTCGGGGGAGCTGTGGTATGAAGCCTATCATATGTAAACTGTGTAAATGGGGATTTGCCGAGGTTTTCTTCCTATCTCTTGCTGCCTGCATTGTACAAACTTTTTCACTTGGGAAATGGGATGCTTACAGCAATATTTTTGTGACTGCAATTTTAGAAGGCAGTACAAGCTTCCAGCACATTTCCCAAAAAAGGAAAGGAAGGGGGAAAAGGGTAAATAAAGGCAACATTCTCAGAGAATATAAATGTTGAAGCAAAAGTTGAGGTGCACAGCAGTAGATTTTCTTGTAATGAGTGTTGAGAAGTTTATGTGAAATGTATGTGTTGAGATTGTTCCACTACTGTAATTCTTTAGAGATGGCAATTTTGCAAAATTCCATATTAGAATTATAAAGCATTTAGGGGACTACCCTTAATAGGGGAGTTTTCTTTGCACATACTAGACTTGACCCACCTTACAGTACCGCAGTTTACTAAAGTTTGAAAGTGAAATGTGTTTGTTGTGTGTGCATGTTATTTATTTGGAAAAGTATGCAGACAATTATATCTGAATTGGAACTATTTTAGATATATCCAAATCTTGTTCTAGGTGTGTACTGTCCTCTCATTTTTCAGATCAGCTCTGGTGCTTGAAGGTGCACATACATACAACTTGTCACCTGTCATAGACACACATACCCTCACATGTATATCCTACATGTATACAAACACAGGTGTAGAGCAGCATTATTCTGATGTACAACAGCATAAATGCAGCCAGGGGCAAGAACTGTCTCATGGTATTTGATACAAGAGTGAATAAGTGGCTTGTTGACAGAGGCGTTTAACATTCTGGGCCAAAAGACAAATACTGCATAAATCGCTGAGCATGTGAATCAAATTCTTTGCGCACAGTTATCTACCCTTAGTATTTGTCAATGTTGCCTTTGATGTGCTCTTCAAGCCGAGTACATTATTATTATGGGATCGTCACCTGCTGTACTGCATATTCCTGGATGGGCATTGTTTGACAGCTCACAATTTCTAGGTATATGTATATTTAGCTGGTTATTGATATATGGGGCATTGTTTGACAGCTTATATTTTGTAGGTATATGTATATATAGTTGCTTATTATTGATGTATGTTGCATCTTTGTGGGCAAAGTTTTTTGCCCTCATGTTCTTGGACAACTGTACTTTCAGAAGATTTTAGTGACTCTTGTACGGTTATTTTTGGGCTTGTAATTCACTCGTCATTTTCTGCAGTGCAGATGTGTCTCTGCTAGATTGGTAGAACTTTGCCCTTATTAATATCTTTCGGGAAAAGTGCCCTCTAGGCATATTTGGAATCAATTCACTCAAAGTCACGTGATTTTACATGAATTTGAAAAAGTAATTAAAAAAGATAGCTACAAACAAAACAACATTTATGCGTCATAAAAATGATAATTTTAAAGATCTTTCCTTACCTGAGTGATTCCGTAATCAAATTGTGAGTTTCCTGTCCTTTTTATGCATATTTATATTTATTTTTAACTGAAGCATTATGTTGAAACACTCCACATTGTGACATAAATCAGTTAATGATGCTACCATAGGAAATAGGTGAAACGGGCTGTCACACAATATTTGTCCTTTACACCCACTAGTGCTAGCATTTAGTGCTTTCAGGTGAACCAAAGATGTATTTCCACATTTGTGTTTTCATAGCCAAAGGTTATCTTTTGGGAAAATGTACTCACATTTTCAGAACCCAGATTTTGATTGATGGCCCATGACAAATTCCACCATCAGCAATCATTAAAATAGCTTTGGTTATGATTAAAGGGAGACTACTGTGGAGAGGATCAGCTGTTTGAAATTATCACTTTCTTCGCTTAGACCGCAATAGTTTCCTGTACATGGCCTTCCCCCCACCCCATTCTTTTAAGTGTTAGCCTGCCCCTGCATTAAAGCAATATTTATAAACAATACCTAGAGCTAAATGGTGTGATGGTTGAGCAGGTTGGCACCTTTAGGTGCCTGGGTACAATCATCTCTAAAGATCTTTCATGGACCACCAACACCATGCCCATCGTCAGAAAATGTCAGCAGATACTGCATGTCTTGTGACAGCTAAAGAAATGTTAGGTGCACAGATATATCTTTGAGAAATTCTACCATGCTGTGATTGAAAGCATTCTTAGTTTCTCAGTCAGTCTGGTACGGCAGCACCAGCAGGAAGACATGGGATCACAATGTGTGGTGTGCAGCACGTCTAAGATCATTGGGAAGGAACTCCCATCGCTTGCCTCACTGTACTTCTCATGTCTCGCTTGCAGATCCCGGAACATCGTTGCTAATGTGACACACACACCCCCCAGCTAACCAGCTGTTTGAACTCCTTCCATCGGGCAGACGATTTCGAGCACTTAAAACTAGAACAGCTCGGTTTCGCAACTCCTTCTTTCCACAGGCTGCTTTCTCTATCGGTTGACCTGTCTAGCCTAGCTATCTCTCTAGGCCTCCTTCCTAGTCATTTGCCCTCAACATGGCAAAACTCAAGGAATCGGTGTATGGGGGGGGGGGGTTAGTGTGCACCTGCAGCATGGGCGAGGGTGCTGTGTGTGGGTGAAGTGTCCCATCTCTCTATTCTAGTTTAGGATTTGCCTGTGTTCTGTGACACCACGAAAAAGTCCTATGCTTGAATGTGGGAAATAAAGTATTATCTTACTGTTTGCCGTGCTTTGGTGGGATACGAGAAGCAGAGATTCTATTTCCGTACCCTACCATGCCACCTGATTTGGGTTTTTTTCTTCATAAGTGGCCTTGATGTTAGTATTCATGTGCTTGTAATTGATGGCTAAAACGTGTGACACATAATGGACAGAAAAGTGGTAATCTGCAGATATTACTGGCCTATCAGAATGTGTTGATTTTTTTTTTTTTCGTCTGATGAGTATCATCAGCCAAGTTTTCTTAACGGGAAATATTAGGAACACCAGGTTTTCAAGCATAAACTGGATCAGCATCTCTTTGCCTGAATCTTGTTTTCGTCTTTGCAGAATATTTGAATTTTAGAGCTTTCTGTTTGTCACATCAGTGTTTTTGATGACTTGTTATTTAAATAATTTTTACTTAGTAGCCTAATGCTGCTGATGCTTCAATTCTGTAAATTTGCTAGGCAGTGTTTAGATCATTTTTGTGTGGTTTGATAAAGATACAAATCACTTTAAACATGAATCATGTTATGTATACTGTAATAGCCTACAGGCTTTCTTGAGATTTTATGTCTGGCAACTTCAGGCTCGCCCAAGACTTATCAAAAGAGTAGGCCGTGTGAAGTTCCATTGAGGGTGATATTAGCAAATTGTAATGTAATGATTGGGTTTGTTTCCATATCTTTAGTGGTTCTTTTTGGTCCAGCAGGCTGCCATTCAAGATACTGTATTATTGCAGTGGGTGGTTCTGGTAATCTAGGTAGTACAGTGTATTGTGCAATTTGAAACCAAAAACACAGTGGTTCTGCACAGCTAGTCACAGTAGCTGTACTTTGACAATGTATTCAATGGCAATCTGATTCTACATTTTGAGCTGCTAAAGCTCTTTGGAGTTCCAGATTAGTCTCAACAGAGAATGTGTGTCATATTTTTTTTTTAATTTTAAGCCTTCTCTTAAACTATGGATATTTTTTATCTCTCTCTCGCCCCTTTTTTTCTCCTTTTGACTGGTTTTTAACCGTCATAAAATAGTGGCATATAGAACTAATGTTTATGATCTCTTTTCTTCTTCAGTGCACCCATTAAATATATAAATGGGAGCATGGGATAAATTACACAGCATGCCATCATCCTTATTTTCAGGTCCATTTCAAGCTTCAGTTATTTTGTACCTGATATGTGGCCATGTGCACAAGTTCACCTTTGTACCATATGCACCTTCATTGGCTTATGTAATTAATTCTTTCATAGTTTCTATATTTAGGACTTCAGCAAAACTAACATTGAAGTTTTAGGATGCACATTTCCAGTAAAATTTGAGTCCAAGTCTTTTTCTTGGACAGCAGAGTTGTTCAAAATAAATTGTGGCATGTACTGCATTTTGATATCTTAATGTTTTCAAAGCAGAATTGCATCAGTCACCATATTTGAATTCCAGATGTGAATTCCTGTTGCCCAGTCTTGCATCACATACCTCAGTTCTGATGGTCTGTTAAGGCACAGAGCTACATGTATCACATTGTTGTGCAAAGTGAGCTGGACAGCAGGTAAAGAATGCAGATGAGTTTGCTAGATGTTGATTTGAATGAAATTCTTCAGAAAGCGTCAGCACAAAAAAGAAGCAACCTTTATCACTTAATGACCTTTATTCAGTTTTTTAAAATCTACCAAGCATGTGGTTGCTATACATACGTGCTTGTTACGTGTACTTGATGGTGTGCAGATGTTATGAGGGTAAAATTCCAATGGTTTTTGTTTGGTGTGTTAATTTCCTGGTCACTTTTTAAAAGGAGATGCCAGAAAAAAAATGAGTAAATGAATTGTTTCGAGTTTTTTTTTCCAGCAGACAGAATGATCTGAAAATGCGAGTTTCACTTGTGGATGTTCTGTGTATCATAAAGGTGTTTGAAGATCTCAAAATTGCATCATGGTGTAACTATTGAAACTACATAAAAGATGTTTAAGATAGGCAAAGGTTCATGAAAATGTCTGATTAGTACTTTGTTAATTTTAGGGAGTGGTTTTAAACTATTTTTGCTCTGCATAATATCCCTTTGACCTCAATTGCGAGTGGAAGCTCATGGTTCCACTGGTGCATAGCTTGAGATCCACAATTACTTATCAAAAGATTACCAAATAAATTTAATTGAAATGCAGGTTTAACGGATCAGTTTTGCTATGCCGATGGATAAGGTAAAGTTCTCTGGTAGCATTCCACTAAAAGTTCCCTGAAACCGTGCCATGCTTTAAAAAAAATTCTGTTTGCAGTTACACCAGCCCCAAAACAAACTGTACAGCAGCATGTTTCTACATGTGTATCTGAGGGGTAGGAAAATCCATTTCTGATTAGAGGTCCCCTCGATTCCCCTACCAACCTCCCTAAAAATGCCATCAATCATCAGACAAGTAGGTGAATGATAGTGTGATTTTATTAACAGTCTCGTGGCTAAGCAGTGGGGAGAAGACTTTGTGTGTTTGGTAATAAAACTGGGAATGGAGGAGAAGGGTCTAGTTTTCTTGGAGGAAATAATGGAGGCTGGAGACATCTGTGATGTCCTCCCACTTCAAAGCTTCCAACTGAAAATTATTTTGAATAGTACTCTGTTATCAGTAGCTTGCCAATGTTTGATTTTTGCACTTTACCACAAGAAGTGGTGGGTGCACTGGTGCAGAAATAGCACGATATTTTTGTGGAAACAGGATGGCTAGACTGTGTGTGCTGTGGCTTGCACCAGTGAGCAAACAGCATTAATGGCAGATGTTAAATATGTGACATTTATTTTTTGTGCACAGTGACGATATGGCAGCCATGGAGCAATAGGTAGTCGCAAATAATGGAAATGGCTGACAACCAGGAACTTCTGTGTCATCTTTGTGACTATTTTGGGGATTTGAAGGGGCTGAAAGTGTAGCTTTTGATTTACAAAGACCTGTGTTAGGTGACAGTGAGCAGGCTCTAGCAAGTGACAAGTATCCACTTCTTTCAGGTGATGCTTTACACCTTTTAGCCATATATGCAATCTCAAGTCTTTAAGAACATTTTATTTTGTTCTTAAACTGACAATATTTTAATAAAGTTCTATTTCTGATATGTACAACATAAAATGTTTAAGAACATTTATAGGACCATAAAATATAAATTTGCCTAATATTTATCAAATTTATATACTGTACATTAACACAGACTAAAATGTTTTCCATACATTGCATTTCATAATAAGGTGACAGAACCTTCAGGTTTGGAGGCCTGACTTCTAACCACTCAGCCATCCACTTCCTCCATTTCAAAAGCAAAACAAAATGGCCTACAATTAAAGTTTCCTCTTTTTTAAATGATCAAAGTATCGCAGAGTCTTGATCATTTCAAATAAAGCAATCAAATGAAAGCCAACAGGCTCTTTTTTTAATGTTTATTCCTATCGCTGGACTGTAACACTGCAAGCAACAGTAGTTTCACTTAAAACTCTTAAAAATGACTTCCCATGACATGGTAATACCACACACAAGCATCGGGAAAATATCACAACTTTATCCCTAACGTGAACAGAAAAGTTACTGCTCTCTGATGATGTGTATAAAAATATCACAGATCTGAAGTATATTAACAGCCACCTGCTTGAAAACATGTCAGCAGTACAAAATTGAGTCCCAGCTATACCACATGTATCTTGACCTCGGATTATCCTCTCTTCACTGAATACTGTTACGGTTAACAATAGTGAATCCAACTAAATGTGAGAGGAGGGTTTAAATACCTGATTGATAAGCTACAGCTGTCAGCCTTCAATACAATCTGATGCACAAAATTTGCCTGGTAAAACCAATGTGGATAATATGGACAAATAGAAACATTATAATAAAGCTGGAGTTTTTAAAGCTATAGTTTGATTCCTATCAGATCATGAAGATTTTAAGCAAATAGGATAAACAAGTGTGCTGTCTTACAAGACGATCATAACCCATTTTTAAACAGCTACAGATTTCACATTACTCCTGTGCTTCTTCCAAAATTTGTCACACCAAACAACACAGGTTTGTCTGACAATCAACTACAACAGAATATTCTTGATGCATTACACTCACTCTTCCTGCTTCATACAAAGCTATCACAGATAAAGGTCTACGAACAAGATAACACTCCACTTCTGTGTCTTTGTTCTGCCACTAACAACACGGGTTGTCAGTCCTGCCACCTTCGCTCCATGTTGCCACTGACAATCCAACAATATCATTCTTGTACCTTTGCCAGCTTGAAGTGATGATCTCTGTTTTCACTGAAGCCCAATGTAATTCACAAGACGCTGCCATCAATGGTGATACAACACAGACCTTCCCTTAAAGACTGACTTGTCTGAGATACTGCCAACATCTCTGACATATGAGAACCATCACTTTTGGCCTAATTGATGACATTTTTCTTGAAACGATTTTTTTAACTATAAATCTTCCGTACAATTTGTTCAAGAAAACAATTTTAAGACTGAAATGTACTGAGGAGTAGTCAGTAGGAGAAACTGCTCCGATTGTTGAGATATGGTTTTCGATCAGGAAGTGTGGCATGCTGATGAAAGAAACAACTAAAATATACACACTATATACATATATATATACACATATGTTAGGATGGATCATATCGCAACATACTGTGGACAATACTGGCTGCAAAACCAAGAACATATTACAAGCTGACCAAGTTTACCTGCTAGGGATATATGCATCAGATTGGAATATACCATAATGGTACTCTTCCAAACTACTGAAATTGAAATCCTCCGTGTCTGAAACAAGGCAAATGAGTGCATGTGGAAACTGAAGAGCCCACTGAACTGAAAGACTCAGTTTAAGCAAACAGAAGAGACAACACACTCATCATGAACTTCCCCCAATATCTGAAGAGAAAAGCTTGGGGTCCATAAACGTATATATACACAGTTGTTCTTCTCTCCCCTTTCCCTCACACCAGAAATCGTGTTATGATCGCTGTGTAAAAACTGTCCTGGACTGATCCACCAAGAATGTGACTTCAAAATTTTTGAAACCTGAAATGTCTGCAAACTCACAGACCCACAGATGCAAGGTGTTTCTTATGGCCAGCACGGATGTTAACTTTCATCTCTCCTGCCCATTTGTTCAAAAGGGCTGAAAGCCGACTGAGGAATGTAAGACACACTGCTCTGGAATTCAAGTGTCCAGCTGACAACAGTCTGGCTCATTAATTGTCCAGCTGGCACAGTAGGGCCACGCCTCGACAAATCCAGTGTTCTTGTGGCTTATTGGAAGGCAGCATCATGCCCACAACAAAGTTGGTGGAGTGACCGGTGGTGGACAGCGTTCCCCTGCGTTCGCTGGTCTTATAGACGGGACACTTATAGGCATTGGTATTCTTTAAGTCCGAACGCTTGATGGGTTTCAGCCACATCTGAAGGGCAAGAAAAATATATAACACATCTGTGTGGCTTGTGGTGATTGTTTACACTTTTATCCCTTAATTCTTCGAATAGAAATATTCATCACAGCAGGCCAGTTTAAACGCAGCTTGCCGTCAAAGGTGAGTCAGGCTATGCTCAACGCTAAATGTTTAAGAACATTCTTTAAATAATTCATGAAGTGAAGCTTCAGTGCCAGGCTAATGGGTCCTAGAGACCAAAGTGCCTTAGTCCTGATGTCTGGGTATCTCTACATTAAAATATGTACCTAGTTATTATTTCTTTGCACCGCCCTGAAATTTTGCACACAGATAAGCAGTGTGTATGTCTTCGTTTGGATCAAAGAGAATACTTCATGTTTTTTGTGGAAAACACTTAAAATCTTTGAAGAAACCCACAGTCTGGGATTTTCTTTGCGCTTTTACAGTTTAAAGCTTGTTCTTTTTCAAATTGTACCATCACAGTCACATTTCACTAACTTCCAGTTTTAAATGATTTTTTTCCTAGCTAAATATTCTGCTCCACTGAAGCCACAAAACAGCTCAACGGCATTTAAATTTTTAAAAAGTTTAACTCAAAGGATCCTCGTCCTTCAGAGCTGTTTACACTACCGCAAAGCTTCTCTCCTAACAAAAACAAACAAATTCCAAATTACTAAAATTTGATGGCAACAAAAAAAAAATGACATAAAATGAAGCAGGAATGACCTCGAGTGACCTCTTTATAGGAAGCACTGTAACAACTCAGCCTCTGACCCACCATGCATCTCCTTCTCACTTGGTCACGTAAACAATGTAAACAACCCTAGCAAGGTTCACTGAAGTCAAGGTAAGGAAGAAGGGAAAGAAGTGATTTGGGGCTGAAGCTGATGACAGCTGCCTAAAGGTTAACAAATAATCCAAGACATTTCATTTATCTGAAGTAATTGAAATGTTGATCAGCTTACAACTGGCATGGTGTCATACAGCACTTTTGGTTGTGACTCATTCAGTACTTTCAGCTTGCGATCCCAGCGTGACCCTTCTAGGAACAAGCCCTGCACGTAGACTCCTGTAGAAAATGTGAGAAAAAAAATAGCTCATAGCCCCTCAAATTATACCAGTTATCATGAGAAGGTACTTAAAATCATGGTCAAAGCAAACTCCATGCAAAACAAAACTGAAAAGTGCATCTAACTAAACCCCTATGTAACAAAAGTCTATAAGCACAAGTGCGCATATGCAGACACATGCCCACGTGCGTGTATGCATTCTTGAAATTTTCTTCAACTACAATCCTGTTTCAAACTACCTTCGAATGAATGCTTTTGACAAAACCATACCATCCTCTGGTGGAGTGTCATAATCTTTGTCCTCCAGGACATCATAATCAAAGGCCAGCAAGTCGATGGGGATGGTATATTTTCGTGCAAAGTTCTGCTGGGCACCAGTCAAAAAAGCCTGAGTGAAGAAGAACCCTGAAATCCAGAACACCACTGGGGGTCCGTTTTCATACCAGTCCTGAAACCAGAAGTAAAGTAAACATTCTCAGCCATGGGGCAGCTCATGGAAACTTGCGAGCAAAAGATTACATTTCTTTGTTTCCTTCCCAACTCTCCTGAAAGAGCATGGATTCCAGGTGTGAAATATCACATTCACAGGATCATTGAAAAGCACAACAAAATGACGAAATAGTCAGACCATCAAAAACAGACTATTATCCACTAATTCTCAAAGCTATCAGTAGCAAGTTGGAATCTTGGATCTAAACTTTGGCGCCAAGTGAGAATCCTGCTCCTCATGAGGAAAATACCAGGTACCTGCAGAAACTTCAGCCTGGCCAGGAAGTCGTTGACATACGAGCCAAGGGGCTTCAGCGAGGGGTAGGAGAACTTCATCCACTTGCCAGGAATCTTGCCCTTCAAGATGCTGATCACCACCTCCTCCAGGTCTGAGGACATCACCACCAGACCCTGCCCAGAATATGTTCCAATATTTGTAGTCATCCTAGTCAACAGTTCAGCTTACACTTTGTAAATAACATTTTAGTAAGGACCTCCCGGCCATCCACCCTCATTCAAGTGAAAATCAAAGTTGAAGTCCTTGTATCTGAATGGACACAAGTTGCTGCCACTTCTGAAACCTGCTCATGACAATAAACTGTACCACACATAACAAACTGTACCACACATAACAATAAACTGTACTACACATGACAATAAACTGTACTACACATGACAATAAACTGTACCACACATGACAATAAACTGTACTATACATGACAATAAACTGTACTACACATGACAATAAATGGGACTTCACATGATAAATTGTACCACACATGATAAACTGTACCCCACATGACAATAAACTGTGCCACATATGACAATAAACTGTGCCATACACAACAATAAACTGTACCTCACAGGAAAATAAACTGTGCCCCGCATGACAAATACTGTGCCACACATGATAAACTGTACCACATGTGACAACAAACTGTACCATGCATGACAATAAACTGTACTACCCATGATAAACTGTACCACATGTGCCAACAAACTGTACCATGCATGACAATAAACTGTACTACACATGACAATAAACTGATAGACCATACCACACATGACAATAAACCACACCACACATTATGACAAACTGTACCACACATTATGATTAACTGTACCACACATCATACTACACAGCAACAATGGGAAGCAGTTTACAGCAAACCGTTTGGGAAAGAGTTTCTACTCAAATATTCTCCCTGACTTCAGTTGGTTAGAGGAAATCTTAGCTGTAGTGCATTAGAAGTGATCCAAGATCAGTGGTGCCTTGTTTGTACAGCACAAATGGTGGCTGAATTCTTTAACTACATGTATCCCATGATTTGATTTCTCTTTCATCCTAACCAAAAACAAGTCATCCTTTAACCTTTCATATCATCCTCTGTAATACCCTTCCAGTGACTGACATCAGTCCTCAAAGACTGAAAAGACTGCATGAAAAGACTAAAAATTGAAGTCTGAAACAGTTGACAGGAAAACCCAAGACAGAAACAGAATATCTGACACCATGAAAATATCACGAAAGTCCAGGACCTTCCAAAACCCTTTGACATTCAGTCACTACATCAAGCTCCTGACACTACTTTCATACACTACTTTCAAACACCAGTCAACAGCTGACCTGACATTTAAACTACTGTACACAACTGGGGAAAAGCTGACCTGTAATTTATACTATTTTGAAACACCCGAAAGGAACTGACCTGACACTAATACTGCTTTCAAACCCCAGCCAGAGACAGTCCAAAGACTTAATCTACGCTGGTCAGTGGCTAATCTGAAATCTGGCTTTTTATTCAAACACCAGCCAATGACTTTTAACAAAAACTACACTCTCTTCTACCAGCAACCAGTAAGAAAACTCTGTCTTCAAAGGCCAACAAATAGCCAGAAACTACCTTGAATGCAGCTCCCAAGTCAAGAAACAGAGATATGACCAACTCACCTTGATTGCTTTACGGATGTTGACCAGAGATTCCCGCACTGTGATAAGAAGACGATTGAAACGAACCATTTCCTGAACTAGCACAGTGTTCATGCTCTGTTTGTATGATGTTGGATACTTGCGCAACGCTAAGTCCGTTTCAAAGTTGGGTGGCAGCTTGCTCAGGATGTCAGCTGCAACCTCATCTACCACATCATCGGTGGATTTGCCTCCCTTGGCAGATGCTCTGGCCTGTACGTGCATACAGAAAGATTGTTGATTAAGTTACACCCACTGTCATTTAATCTTGGTCTACATTGTAACCAAGTGAAAAAAGTTCTTTCTTCATAGCATCATATTATCATGAGGTACATGTTTTATTATTGAAACACCAATGTAGTCTGCATAAATCACAATATTCAGATGCTAAAAATAATGGGGATACAAAAACATTTATTTTGAAACTTGCCATTAAGCCTAAACCAGCACTTGCCTGCAAACATGCTCATCTATTATACAATTATGCCACTCTCATAATTAGAACATCATTTCTCAGTTTCACAATTCTCGCTTACAGAAAAAAAGGTATGGTGACAAACACAAAAATCAAACAAGTGACAGCTTCTTGCAGCAAAACATGTCGACAACAAGGAAACTGAGCCTAGTTAGCTTCTCATCTGTCTGTTTTAGTATTTCTCTTGGTTCAGTTCCCTTCTTGTAACCAAATGGATGGTGACATGCATAGTCCTTCTCATGCAAATCTATTACAATGTCAAACTTTTATCTAGTATTAAACCAATCATCATTATACAACTGTGCAGTGATTACAAATGTTTTCTGCATAACAGGAACCAACAGTTAATTTAATCTGTTAGGAAATAAAAAAGAAATTTTCCAAACCAGCTGAAACAGAAACATTTATTATTCTCACTTAATGCAGGAATAATAACAATTTTCAATAATTTATTGTGAAGATAAAAAGATAAATGCTCACACTGACAAGTAGAAGAAAATCTTGATACATGATACAAACGATGACACATTACATGGTGCTCAAAGCAGGAAAGATTGGCATTTTAAGAGTCACCCACCTCTGCTTGCATGACAGAATAAAGTAGTGCATGACATCAAATTTTGACTGGGTAAATGTGACGATGTGTTCATGCAGCAGTCTGCCAAAAGCATCACCTACTGTATGAGATGACTGTATTGAGACCGTTTGTGCAGCAGGCCAGTTTTGAACACTCGGCCTCACCTTGTACTCTACTATATCCCATCAGGCCATTATGTTCAAACGACCTGCTCATTATCTACAGCCGGTTTCATCGTCTTGTATGTGGTGACATAGTGTGCTCAACGTAGACAGAGTCACACCCAGTTCAAAATGAAATAAAAGTGATATATGTTATGATGTGTGTGATACACAAAATTACTTTAAATGCATCCTAAACCTAATGTTTATACATGCAAGTCATTACAGAAAGTGGTGTAATATGCAGAAATATCTTCTTAACACCAGTGAAACTCTGTGCACTACAAGAAGTATGTGTTACAGTGTTGTAGTAAACTGTAGAACATATGCTCAGACTCCCCATTATGACTGGCTGTGGCGTGCAATAAACACTCTGTAGGAATAGCTTAAGTGATGCTAATGTCCCAGCCATTCTGAAGAGTGTTCACAGTAAGACTGAGGACGCTAGCTGTCATGTTGGATCATGCTGTGAGCGTAAAGGTGTGGGCTCGGGGCTCCCCAACAGATGAGCTCCAGTGTAAACTGACTGGAGCCAGACCTGGTGCTTTGTACACACAGAATTCTCATAGGCTGCCCTGCACTGAATGACTCTTTTTGGGTCTTTTATTGGGTGAAAAAATGTAACAGAATACAAGTGGAAGAATACCTTACTTTCTACATGTCACAGAAGATTCTGCAACATACTTGTCAAAGGAGGCTGACAGGTGACCCAGTCATTGCCATCCAGTACAATGAAGACTTTCTTTGTGTTTACTTATGACATTACGAAAGATATTAATTTTATTAGACAGATGCATGTAATAAACATGCAGACACATCCAAACGTATTTACACACATGCACACATTTGTTCACATCCTTAGCTCCAGGCTGACTGCTGCTGTCACCAAGATGATTCTTTTCAATCAAACAAGGCTATCCAAACTGCAAGCAAAACACGACTGCACAGCCAGGTGTCAGGATATCTTGCCCTAACCTGCAGCAATCTTGGTTCTCCACACAGACACTTAGAAGCCTTTTATGTAACCAAACACGGATCAACGTCAACCAGTACAAGCTGTGAGCAAGAGAAACAGCCTACAGTGTATAAAGTACCAGGTTGTTACGAATGGGCAGGGGGAGATCTGGCCGAGTGTTGGAGTGCTCTGCCACTTCTAGTGCCTTTATCAAAAGCATTACCAACAGTCCTGGCGGCTAAAGCAAGCAAAGAAGGTTGAGTTAGTTGCACTTTCCTGGCGCACAGCAGTCCTCTCCAAAAGCAGGTAACACGCCAAGTGCTAATGTACGATTAAGTACAATAAACACTGTGTATATAACAATGCACAGATGAAAATAAAACACTGTATGCCATGATAAACAGATGTAACTTAATACTGTCTATGATGATATACAGATTTAACTAAATCATACGTAATGATATTCAGATACCCACAACAAGAGGTAAAAAAAAATCATGATTTGATTTGAGGTCACCTAAAAAAGAAACAAAAACCATGCTGGTTATGCAGTTAGTGTTACGAAAAGCAAAGCAAATGAACATACATGTACTAAAAACACTCAGTGCTGTTACAAAGACTGCAGTAGAAGCAGCTGAAAGTTAAAGCAAAGCTGAGCTGCTTCTGCAACAGATTTTTAGAAAGAACTAGCAAAGATGGCAATAGGAGTAATCTGGCTTACAAGGAAATATAAAATACTCAAATAAAAAAAACTGTATGTATATATATCTGTAGGGGATAGATAGGAAATCATGTAGGTGGCCCAGGCTTACCCGTTTCTGTCACAACACAGCCACAGGTGACAGTTTCATGCCATGGCACAGGAACATTACCACAAACAAGGCAAACAGTGCAATCAGTGAGCACAGATACTGCATGCAAATCACATGACAAAAACAAGGAATATATGCACCATCAGTTACGTCATTGAATACACAGCTCCCTTCACTTTCAACCCTCTTAAACGAGGTTAAGGAGCTTTAGATTTTTGTTTCAATAGGCACAGTCTATGGGAATACCTTTTAGTTTAGAGCTATCAGATTTGTGTTTCAATAGGCTATGGGAATACCTCCAACAAAGGTACTGGCAGCGCTACCAGGACCTTTGTTAGAGTTATTTTACAATAATTTAAGCGCTGGTCCTCATTTGTTCTTTATTATGGGAATACCTTTTAGTTTTAGAGTGGCTATATCACACAGGGGCCTAAATTTAGTTTTTAATGTAAAACAGTGATTGCTGATGCACAAAGTCAGTATTTTACATTTTAAATATGTTTTGGTGAGTAATTCTTGATTCTAGCTCCGTAGCTAAAGAATGGCTGCAAAATTCAGCTTCAAGTTAGAGTTTGTTTCATCATGCTTGTCACAAGGGTGGTGGCTTTGTGTGACATCATCCTTTTATCATCAGATATTGCTGGTAATGATTTTCCCTTATATGGTAAACAGAAATGCAATAATGGGAAACTTTTAACTTTATTTTAAAAACATTCAGTGGGAAGGAGGTATTATGAGCTGTTATGAGTCATATGACTACTTGTCCTAAATCCTTGTTCTGAAGGATGTATGTATCAACGCAACTCAAGCATAATCACACCTGCAAGCCACACAACTCATTAAGCATCTACAGCCTATAAAAAATATATAAGAATTGACTAGTTTCAAATGTAACACTGCTAACTTTATAAACATGTTTATGTGCATGCACACACAGGCACACAGGTGCAGGTGCTGCAAATTTGTTCACTGTGTTAAGCAATGCTTCAAACCATTAGCAGCAGGCTGTACAAATTAAAGTCACCCAGCATGTAAATTGTACTTCAACCAAATAAAGTTTCTAAAATCTGAATAACACTATCTCTTTATCCACACCTATGCAAAGGCTTTTTTCTTTAAATTAGACCACAGAAGAAAACAAACAACAAAAAATGGCTTCTTCTTTGTCTCTTTCTGCCTTATGTTTAATGTATCTCTTTATTTTTCCTGGATAGTTTCTCACCATCTCAGCCTCATTTCGGTTACAGTTACTCCTGTAAAATCATCAATAATCATGACTGATGCATGCTACAAAAAGCCAAGATAAGCCAGTAACGAAGATTTATCTGACCTGTGTCAGAAGGATGTTGTCAAACAGCAGCTGTGTCTCAGCATTGTCCTTGGTGATGTCAGCATTTGGGTGCATGCCAAAAATCTCAGGTGAAGGGTTAAGGGGAAGACTGCGTGTGTACTCCACATAGGACTCGTGCTGTGACACAGAGGAAGGACAGAAAAGTGGGTCACATCATCACTTCCTTCATTCAGTTTCCTTCACTAGTCAGAGAATTATGATACCTATACAGGGATGGGAAAGTTCCAAAATGACTAACTCTGCTTTTGAAATTCACCAGCCAACTTAAATTTCAACCAGTCGAGCTTGTTTTCTCTTTTTTTTTTTGGTATCACTGAAGCAAAGGAGATTTCTGTTAATGGCCTGCTAAGATTTGTGGCCTGGACCACTGTATTTTCCAATTCCTGCTTATAAACACACATATATGTATACACAACAGATACATGTATATACATATATGTATACACATATATACACATACATGTATACACATATACACATACATGTACACTGATCATGACGCTAACCCTCCAAACCACCACAAGAGGCTGCATGATGGCAAAGATGAGAAGGTAAGAAAGCGCCTTGTCAGAAATATATTAACTTCAGTAAGTTTGTAGCCATCTGTTTCTTTTTTGATACCATGCTTGCTCTGGTATGGAGGAAGGAGAGGGGCAAAGTTAATTATAGGCCATCAATCTTATTCCATCATTTTTATCCCAAACCACACTGCATGGAATGTTTTGAGCTGTATTCTGTATAAGGAATGGTCCTTTCACCGTGTCCAAGACACCACCAAGATGACTGCCAGGGTGGACAAGGGGTGCTGCAGTTCCATAATCTACTGAGACCAATCACTTCATACCAGAGGAGCCTTCTGTTGTTCAGATGATGAATGAAGGTATGCAATAGCTCAGAAACAGCTACAAGCCCAAATCCGAAATCGAACTATATTTCCTGAAACCTTTCGCAAATAAAAATTTATCACAGTTGCACTACCTTTATCCGTGTCTCTGTAGCATGCCCCTGCACTAACTCACCTCTCCATCAGGTGGTACGTAGTAAAGTTTACTCTCATCGAAATAGTGTCGGTCCTTCTCAACAAGTTCTGGGCAGTAGAACTTCTGTAGGATAGTCAGCAATGTACGGCGATCCCAGTCATCTGTCACACGGCCACCATAGTTACACTCACCTGTCAGGTAGCGCAAGGCATCATACTGGACTTCCTGTAACCCAGGTAAGCAGCGAGAAGCAATTTCCTATACTGAACAATGTAACATAAATTTACATGATTATCAGTTAGTGTACAAGTTATGGTACACGTACCATGTGGTCTGACTGTACATTAGATTTTGCAGTGCATGTTGAAGTACATGTCATACAATTTCTACATGGAAGTGTGGAGAAGATCTGCAATGTTTTCTTAGGGATTTAGCTATTTTCCATACTTTTAATGTATCACTACAGTAGCTTGTCATCAGAACTGATGTGGCCATATTTTGAGCAGGTATTTTGCGTGTTTGTTCCAGGTGTCATGAATCACATCTCGCTCCTGCTTCTTTCATCTCAACTTATATTCAATGTGGTTGTGTGCATGCACTCAGATGTTCTTTACACTCAATTTGATCAATTATCAGTTGTCGTTTCTCCTCCATGAGTTTGTCTGTTGTGGCATGCAAAGGGAAGATCTGTGTGAGCAGCGCTAAACTATTGTTGAACTTTTCTTCCTGCTAAACTATTTTGAACACCACCTTTTTGACTTTTAAAAAAATGATTCCCAACAGGAGCCTGTTCAGCTTTCTTCATGGCCACAAAAGTGAGTCACTTCACACAATGTTATACGAGTGTATGCTTAGCTATCGCATAACTGGAGTGGGCGGCATGCATGCTAGGCAAACCTCACAGAACTACATGTGCAGGCTTTTTCAATCCTACAATTCTTTTCAGATTTTTTGGGCAGGAATGCAATGGATTTGGGCAGAAAGTTGCCATTAGGTAGACATTTCCCATGCCTGCAAATGCATTTTATTTGAAGAGTGCAGCTGAACAATGCACAGAAATATCAAACTGGTGTGATTATAAAATGGAGATGCTTTGTCGAAACACTGATTTTCTGTCATTAGTGGCCCAAGGGCTATTACGAATCCATCATGTTTCATTCCAAGGTGCATCCAGGATCATGAGGACAAGGGCAGAGCTATCCAAAAAGAAAGACGAATACAGCACAGAAATGGCGCTAGAATGGCAGGGAAAACAACAGCGTCCTATACATGCCTCATACTCATTGAGAAACATAGACAACTGTCTGACACTGATGCGCAAGTCAGTTTCGTTGAATTCGTATGGAATGTTCCAGCCCAAGGGACCAAACTTGCGTCGTTCCTGCACCAGCGCATGGAAGAAGCACAGGCCATACAGCATCTTGTGGAAATTAACCTGCAAGAAAATACACGAGATGAAGATCAATCTTGAAGAATCAAAAACAATACTGAACATGTTCTTGTTAGCCTGAATCAGCTATTTGTTTTGCAAACCGTGGTTATCACAACATTGATCGGTGTTATTTTCTTGCCCCTGGAGAGCAGGCATGGATTATTTTTGCAAGGTCTCCCACTCTCACACTATTGCAACTCAATCGGCTTGCAGTTCTTTGACCCAACACATCCATGTCAACTGGTTTTCAGGTTTCTACTCCAATGCCACTGTAACTTTTTGTACTTAAGCCATTCTCCTTTGATGGTCAAACACAAATCATTAATCTCTTTACAGATTTTCACTTCGGCACAAACAGGAATCCATCCAGCATCTAGTTCTGAATCTGATAACACTATTTCTGTCTTTCATACAGTACTTCTGCATTTTTTTAGTGCAGATTTCCAGTCAGTGATCCTATGGTCACTCATCTGATGCAGTTTCCCACAGTACAATAGCATGTGGTCATGACACTCACAGACTGTTGGCAGCCATTGAAAAATTCAGGGTCATTGATCGGGTCACTGAGGTAAGAGCGGATGATGTTGAACCGTAAACCCTTTGGTGCCTCATTGGTCATCTTGACCCCGTTCTGCAGGATGGACACTGGGAAGGTTGTGGAGGGGTAGCTGGTCAGCCACAAGCGGAAGTCTGGGTGCGTCGTCTCTGGGTTAAAATCCTAGGATTAAATGAAGCTCACTTGTCAACTTGCCCTCAGCACTTTTACACAGTTCTGTTTCATTAATTTCAGTAGTTTCAGTAATTGAGCATTATGAAGTTGAAGTATTCTCTTAGTGATGGGACAAAGTCAAATTATTAACAAACATTTATGACACTATGCAAGACCTCCAAAATTTACTCACAGACAAACCTGCTTTCTTCTTTTACAAGTTTAAAATTTTCCCCCCAACTTTATCCTGGCTCACAAGTTAGCAGTAAGCCTTAAGACTGTTTTAAGATCTCAACTTGCTTTCAGTGAAAAGCACACACACTCAGATTTTCTCTAGTATGGCATTGAAACGAAAAGCATACCATGACAAGATAATGTGCATACACCTTACAAATTTTCTCTTGCACCAACATCACACCATGGCACAAAGCGCTTACAAACCTCACAGATTTTCTCTAGTGTTGGCATCCAGGAGGCAGCCAGATGGCAGTTCTGCAGCATGACCCATGTACCTTCCTTAACACCTTTCTCAATCATTCTCAAGGCAATGGGTCCTTGGCCTTGTCCCAGTGACAGGGAGTCAAATTTGGCACCACCAAAACCCTGTACAAATACAGAACTACAAAAATTGTCATACTTCCTAAGCCTTCAAAAAGCTTTAAAAACAAGAGCTGTATTATCACACTGTGGTCTGGATTCCAAGAAGCATTTTGTGAAACTACTTTCAGCTTGCATAGACGAACTTTTAACAAATAATTTATAACTTTTAAAATCTTCTCTTGTTGCAAGTAAAGTGTTCTACCTACATAATATATAAATGTTCTTTAAATACTTCATTGTACTTTTCAGCATAAACAGTAACATAACTTTGAATAAACAGCTTACAATGCTGCTGCCACACTACCACTTTTCTGACAGGTAATCCTAACCTGATCATCGGCGAACTTAAGAAGGGCTGCCATGGGATCAGAACCAGGCGACAAGACAAACAGGAGCGGGGCGCAGCAGTAGCTGTCAGCAAATGCTTTGGGCAGGTCAAATGGTGGAGGCTCGATGAACTTCTTGCCAATCTTCTCTGTAACAAACTCCTGGACAGCTGGGACTACCTGTCAGCAGCAAATTGAAGATAGGATCTGATACAATAGATGAACATCTCGAGAAGCCAAATGACAAACAGTTTTTAAAATTCTGTTTTTAAAAATAAACACTTATAGTCAGTGAGTATTCAAAGATACAAAATACAGTGGACAGACCATAAGACTTGCATTTTGAAGGTTGCAGGCTTGAATCCATCACTGGCCAAGAAGTCAAACAATGTGTAGACCCCATCCTTGGCCATCCCCCTACACATTAACCCATTCCCTACGCTTTGGAGACAGTACGGCAATAGAAATTTGTTATGGCAGATGTCACTTTGGAGACAATTTTACAATGACTTTAAACATTTCTGTAAAAAAGTGGGGTTCACAAGCAAGGGATGTCACTGGTGTTTTCTTATAGCAGAATCCTCTTTCTGAGTTTCTTCCCTTAGACCACATAATACACAACTTATTCTAAACTGTTTTCTTCAAACCACGCAATATTGTTTAGGAGTTAGCAAGACAATCGCAAGCGCCATTTTGCTGCATTCACTTGAATACCTTTTTCAACGCAGCCTTTCACACAGAATTCACACTGGATGGATTTTAGTTAGGAATCATTTTATTCTTTTAAATTTTTTCTTTCAGCCTGCGTGGGAATTACGTTTTTATGGCTCAGTTTTTTTCTACATTAAAAAAAAAAAATTTGCATGGAGACCATGGGAAGTCATGATGTGATGAAACCGTCTATAGGCACATAAAGTGCATACGGTGACTCAATCTAAAACTCAATAGTAAGTACTATTTAACATTTTTTCCATAAAATTTTATAATTATTTTGATGTTAAAAAATTTATCTTTCGAAATACATGAAGTAGATTACTGCATTTGCGGTAGCTTGCAAGCAGGATTTATTTCAATCATGCCGAAATGTATATGGAGATTATAATGGCTTCACTAGACGAAAAGACTCCAGTCAGAATGTGTTAAGCTGCCTCTCTGCACTGACCATCTTATTGTGACTACCAGCACAGACTGTACTACCAGTTTGCTAGATGTTTCTTTTCACAGTCTACTGATAGGATTCCATGCTCATGTGCAGCAAAATCACTACAAAAGGGAGCACTTTCAACCTAAGGTAATCAATCAACTGAAGGTATAAAAAGCTGCACAACCAGAATCTCTGGATCCCTGTATAGAAATGAACACATGCTAAGCAGTCAGCACTCTCCATACATAAATAGCCAAAACCTACGTCAGCAAGAGACAGATATCCACACCCAAAGCTGCAGCTGTTACACAGCCTCCAAATGCCCCCAAATCCTGTATCAGCCACAAACAAGGTTCATGTGCATGTCTGTTCAGACAGAGATAACATGGTGTTTGTCTCTGATTAGTGCAATGAACTTAATGATACCATTCAACAAAGAGATCTGATGGAAATGGCAAGTACATTATTCAACTTACTTTATCAGGGCGAATACAGCGGAGGACGAGAAGATTCTGGAAGCTCTGCAAGCTCTCTTTCCATTCACCAGGGAGGGATTCATGATGAGGTTCCTTCACACACAAACATACATACACATAAATACATACATATACATACATACACATAAATACATACATATACATACATATACATACATACACATTGCCTGATCACTCCCAAGACTAAAATCAGTTGCTATCAGCCATGACAAGCATAAATGGGAAATCACTCTTAAATATGCAGATTACCAAAAGATGCAAGTGCAGAGAATTTTAATTTTTCCTAATCCAAATTTCCCTCTGCTTCAAACTTGGCCTTGTAAAATAGAGAAGAAACCAGAGTTCTTATAAGAAGATAATGTACAAAGAAGAACTATCAGAATAAGGAGAACAACATGCAATCACTCACCAAACTATCATAAATGGTCTTCCACTGGTCTTTCTGGGCTATGAATTTTTTGCGCATGTCCTTGAAGCTGGTCAGCTCACTTAGCCGACAAAGCTCGTCCCATGACTTGCTAGGAAGCCATGTGGTTGGATTGGAATGGGGATTGTCAAGACCAATGCCTCCTGTCAGAAGGAATCGCCACTCCTCATCCTCCACCTCGTCCTTGTGCTTGAGGATGTTGACGCACAGCAGGAAGGAGAAGAGCAGCTGTGGGTTGATGAAAATCATGATAGTCATCACGATAGTCTCAGCAACAAACATAAATCGCAAGATAAGTTCTGAAAACAGAATCCCCTTTTTTGGTCTTGATGGATAACTTGTTACAATTATAAGAATATGCTCATTGGAAAGAAAATATTCAAAGGTATAAAGTGGAAATAAAAAAGTGGCTGGAAGCAAGGTTACAATCACAAGGAAGTTTCTCAAGCAGTTTCTGAACGAAAACAGTACGTCTCTGTATGTCTCACCTTGTCCTTTTCAAACAGCGACATGCACACATTGCAGTACAAGGAGTAGGTGAAGTGGTCATAAAGAAAGCCCAGTCGAACGTGAAGGTCATCAGACTTCTCCGCATTCTCAATGGACATGCCAAAGAGGTTGATGAACCAAGTGAGAGAGTACTGGTACATGGGCTCAATGTTGGCCAAATCAGCAATGGAAAAAAAGAGAATTGTGCTGTGGACAGCAATGGGAGTGTAACCCATACGAGCTGTGTCGATCTTTTTCTCTGTTTCTTCTGCTACTGCCTGGTAAACAGAAGTCAGTGGACATCATGGATCAGAGTCAAATTTACTGAAGAGCCCTTATCATTTAACAGCTCAAAATTTACAAATAAACAAATGTGGCACCCTTTCATTTTTAAATTCAAAGGAAATCTTTCCATCTTCTTGTTTAAAAAATTTTTTCAAATACAGTAAAATCTCCAATATAAGTCCTTCCCATAAACATTCCTCCAGCATACAACTCAAAAATTTCTGACAGACCATTTACTATTGTAACCCCCTCGAGGTTACCAGATTTATTTCCCCTTGCGGCTTTTCTAGCTTGGGGAAAAACTATATAGTTTAGTAGGGGAAAATGTAGTTCCACAGGCAGATGAACTCCTGTCTGTGGACAAGGCCTTTTTTTTATAGAAAAACCCCCTAGAATCTTTAGAGGAGATGTGTATTTGATTGTATGGCCCAAGAGAGAGAGGCAGAGTTCTGGGAAGTCCAAATAACATGTGCTTTAATTATCAAATGATAACTCCAATTTAAAGCGTTCGGTCCTCATTTGTTCTTTATTAATTATAATTTGCACCTTGAGGATTTCATGTATTTGTCCTATGTTGTGTTTGTCTTGGATCCCAGTTGTCAGCACTCACATAGTGAGCGGGCTGACTACATTTAATAGGGATTCTCTGTATGCACACATTGTGTACCGAGGGCTAGCTGTGTGAAGACTAGCGTCATTATAAAGAAAGGGATGGCAGATCTATTTTTGGAGGATCTGCCATGTTCCTTTCTTTGGACCCTCTCTTTGCTACGTGTTTGGGTACGGTAAGCTCCCTTGGTCACATGCATCTGCATATGGTTATGTTGAGTGCTGCCAGTACTTCTTGTTGGAGTTATCATCTGATAATTTAAAGCACTCGGTCCTCATTTGTTCTTTATTAATAAATATTGCATACGACATCCATTTACAAATTTATGCCTAAGACTGACGTAAGTGACCAGTTTTGCACAATATACAACTTACGTGTCTTTTCGACATTCCACAGTAGGACAAATAGTTTATATCACAGATTTTGTTGTAATTCCTGAAAGTCTTATTTCACATTCTATATTTAAGCCTTTGTTAGGGCCGATTCGCTGCATTCAGTACTTGCAAGGTCAGGCAGATACAGTATATTTATGTCTCGTTCACACTTTCTAGCTTAGTGAAACATAAGTTAGCCCCAGGTGTCCAGACTTTACATCTTTTTATGTGGAGGCCGCTGGTCTGCGGGGATCGGGACCACTTCTTCGTTGTGACATGACACTACATATCCTAGTCTCGGAGATCTATGATCTACAGCCTCATAGCTAGTTAACTCTGGGAAGAAGAAGATGTCACCAGTCAGTCAGTGCCTGAAATGTTGAGCCCAACGTAAACTGTGTGATTTCCGGGGGGTAGGTAGGGGGATAGAGTTGTGTCACACTACCGCCTCGAGATAGCAACGCGACTTACTGTTACCTTTGATATGCAGTTTAATATGAACTGCATGCTATTATGACAGGTCCTTAAGGAAGAGGCAAAGAAATACCCATACGGACTGATGAAAGTCTGCTTTTGAGCAGTATGAGACTTTTGCATTTTTTAGACATTTCTCGGTACAGTGAGTAGCTTACATCATTTACTTTGTCGTAATTTATTTCTGAACATTCTACTTCATATTCCACAAGGTCAGAAAGACACAGTAGTTACACCTCAAGAGGTCTGGTTCACACTTTCTTAAAACTATATGGTTAATGATCACAATGGACCAGCATATGTACGATCACAAAAGACTAGACTACATACAATTAGAACAAAGAAGCCATACCCGATTCCTGCAGGCCAGCAGCCTACACACGAAATAAAGTCTGGCATGTGGGAATCAGGTATTGCTAATAAAATACAATTTCAAAGCACGTTGCAGTCGGCTGCCATGATAACATACATGCAGATGTGATTATTTCTCACCCCATCCATCATGGTACATGCATATACATGTTGTACTAACAGTTCAATCTGACCAGCAGGCTCACATACTGGAACCCATTGCACATGTAAATGTCAAAATACTGGTCATTATAAACATGTTGAATAAAGCCACTGTTAGCAGTGACTAACTTGCAGATGAAAAACTCCTATGAGTTCATTCTGATCCTGACCCACTGACCTGTTTCTCACTGATCTCGTTGGCCAGTTTCTTTGATGAGGACAACACCTTGATGGCAGTCTCATCCTCCAAAATATTCCCTTCGGATGACGAAAGCACCTCTAGGATCTTATCCTCAATATCTTTCAGTTGCCTGAAATCCACAAAAACATTATATATATATATGCTGGCATTTGTGCCCATACCAATAGGTACACTTACTACAAAAGATCTGTTTCTGAGCTGTCACAGACATGTCAGGTTACTCCCTATTGATGTCTGGAGCTCTATCTCCGTATCTTTATGTTCATCCTGTATGGATCAGACAGCTAAGCCTGCCTGTTCGTGTTCCCCAAGCCTGACGCGTGGATCACCTCTTGTTTTCAGCACCCTGCAGAATGAGTGCATTCTTCTCCTCCTCCAGCTCCGGCCGTTCCTTGGCCACAACTATGCCCAGCAGCTGGTCTTGCAGACCCTCTGGTGTGATCATGAAGTTCAGTAGTGTCACCTGTACAGCACAAAATAAAAGCCAGCTGGCAGTGTCACAATCAGCTCACAGTAAGGCACTCGGAACACACTGGGATCTCAAAACACCAAAGATTGAAGTGAGTGTCTGTCTTCAGCAGAAGTATTTATCTGACAACACAGTTCGGATCAGTAAACAGAAGTGCTTATCTGACTCCACAGTTCTGGTCAGTAAACAGAATGTTCATCTGACAGCATAGTTTTTGTCAGTAAATAGAAGTGTTTATCTGACAGAACAGTTCTGGTCAGTAAACAGAAGCATTTATCTGACGGCAATAGTTCTGTTCACTCAATTTCAGAGCATCAACAATGAAAAAGAAAGAAATCTTTGCAACAAGGTGAAGGGAGTGATACTGCTGAAGAGAAGAAATGGAGCGTTGAACAGATAGGCAGGCAGACAGAAAACCAGAGGGACAAAAGAACTTGATGTAAATGCACATAACGCTTCAGATTCAGTGGAACAAGAACGGTGCAAACTCGTTGAAACAAATGCTTCTCACTTTGACGGAGGTCTCGGGGAGGTAGTGAGGGTTGCGGAGCTTGGTGGTGATGTAGAACTTAAAGTCCTGAGAGTATTCGATGGTTGAGTCTCCGAGCTTGATGCACATGCTTCCGCCCTGCTTGAACGTCTGCTTCAGCAGCAATGACTCCAGGATGGGATCAAGCTCCTCCAACACATTCTCCAACAACACCTGGTATGGGTACAGACAGATTATGGTCGTTTCGCCCACTTGCCGTTTTGCCCATCAGCCAGTTCGCCCACCTGATGGGTCATTTCGCCCACACACCTATGTCGTTTTGCCCACACCCCTAAGTCATTTTGCCCAATTGTGTAAATTGTGTAGTTTATTTTTTTATATGTTTATTTTGGAGAAAGTCAGTCGCAATGTCCCAAAAGATAATCTTTGAAACTGAAAATACGTGTCACTAGTTGATTTGAAAGGACTAACTACATTAACTAGGTGTAAATGACAAATATAACATGACAGCCTGCTTCAACTATTTCATGTTGTAATCCGATTATTACAGAAGTATATACCACCAATTCTATGATAGACTTACAATGGACTTTCTGCTCACAGTGCTTTTGTTATATTTTTAAGGCACAGTAAACTCACAAACTTAATCTATGAAATCATTTAGGTAAGGACATTTCTTTCTTTTAAATGATATCTGAATGAAGCTTGCATTGTTTCTTTGCTATTATTTTTTTAAAGTCACCAAAAATCATATGACTACCAAAAAAGAACAGGAGGTATTTTCTGAGACTTGACTGCTGTAACCTAATTCGCTTTCTCAAAAGTCTGTCAATCTTTTCTCAACTGCTGTTTCAAGCAACCAAATTGTTGCATTTATCGTATACACTTTGACAAACATTTCATGCTTAGTTTTTGTCCTTCTTTTTTTTTAGGGACACCCCTATCTCTTTCAATTACATAACACCCTCCCCCTTTTCTGCACATGCATGATGCATATGTGCTCACAGGTGTGCCAAACTGGATGCAGTTCTCCAGTGTGCGCACAAAGTCCGAGTCTGAAAGCTTGACCATATGTAGGTTGTTGGCCTTCTCCATGTTTTTGACCCACTTGTTCGCCTGACCTTGTGGGTCAATCAT
>SMGT01016660.1:113753-124814 GCA_004794575.1 Lanistes nyassanus | reverse complement strand
TGAAGAAATCAAAAAGTCCTCGCCATTCCTAACATGCTGAAACGATACTGTTTCCAACACGTGCTCGCTCATTTTTCTCTTCGTAATCACTTTCTTGGGTCTTTAGGCACAAATACTCTTGTCTTCATCCAATTTATCACATTAAATTTGCAAAACAATGTCATTTTCCGCTTTAGCATGTAATTTGAAGAGTAAATCTAGCATTTCTCAAGTGACAGAACACACGTGGATACTCCCTTCGAATTATTACCGAAAAGCGTTCTCATTGTCGGTTTAAACACAGTATAAGGGGAAGCAACTCGTGAAGAAATGAATCAGCTTTCTAATGTAGGAGTTCTTTACCTTAGACGATTAGCGATTCCCCGTAAATAAATTTTCAAAGTTGCATCGTTTATTTCCCGTATTCGCTAGTAAGCGTGACCTATGCTGTATCGTTTATTTCCCGTACACGTCGCGAATGTGTTAAACAACACAACCTATGACAAGTACAGAAAACAACCAAATACAAGAAATGTAATATCCTGATGATATTTTGCTTAAGAATCATGTATCTTGGTCGTAGTCTGTTACAAGCCTAAGTCAGTCTTTTTGTGGTTAAGTTCTGCTCTTCGGCAGACTCAGTTTGTAGACTGATATCACTTGTGTTGAAGTTCTAGTGGAATTCACAATGCATATAAAACATAGTAAGCTGTTGGGTTTAGACAACGGACTTAGACTAAGGATTATTTGCATGGTTGATGGGAGTGGTTTGGGGGAAGGGGAAGAAAAATTCTAATTTGTCAATTTAACACAAAATATTTTATCAGTCACCATTGGCTAGTTTATTTTTTTATATGTTTATTTTGGAGAAAGTCAGTCGCAATGTCCCAAAAGATGATCTTTGAAACTGAAAATACGTGTCACTAGTTGATTTGAAAGGACTAACTAAATTAACTAGGTGTAAATGACAAATATAACATGACAGCCTGCTTCAACTATTTCATGTTGTAATCCGATTATTACAGAAGTATTTACCACCAATTCTATGATAGACTTACAATGGACTTTCTGCTCACAGTGCTTTTGTTATATTTTTAAGGCACAGTAAACTCACAAACTAAATCTATGAAATCATTTAGGTAAGGACATTTCTTTCTTTTAAATGATATCTGAATGAAGCTTGCGTTGTTTCGTTGCTATTATTTTTTTTTAAAGTCACCAAAAATCATATGACTACCAAAAAAGAACAGGAGGTATTTTCTGAGACTTGACTGCTGTAACCTAATCCGCTTTCTCAAAAGTCTGTCAATCTTTTCTCAACTGCTGTTTCAAGCAACCAAATTGTTGCATTTATCATATGCACTTTGACAAACATTTCATGCTTAGTTTTTTTCCTTCTTTTTTTTTAGGGACACCCCTATCTCTTTCAATTACACAACACCCTCCCCCTTTTCTACACATGCATGATACATATGTGCTCACAGGTGTGCCAAACTGGATGCAGTTCTCCAGTGTGCGCACAAAGTCCGAGTCTGAAAGCTTGACCATGTGTAGGTTGTTGGCCTTCTCCATGTTTTTGACCCACTTGTTCGCCTGACCTTGTGGGTCAATCATCAAAGGCCATCGCCGTGAGTTGCTGAAAATAAAATATACATTCACATCAATACCCATCTGCCTCCTTCTCTCACCCACACAAACCAACCAACCGACCTGTACAACCACCCACCCACCCAAAAATCATATCCTTTTCTTTTACAATACCTGATTTATTCTGTTGCAGCCAAACTCCAAAAGATTAATATGCTATTGTCTCATCACATACAGGGAGTACCTTATGATAATGCCATTTTCAACGGAGAAGCTGTCTGTTGGAAGGCCAGCAATGGTCCAGGCACGGATCTTAACAGGCTCACCAAGCGTGCTGACGAGAGAAAAATCGCTAGAGCAGGGCAGCCCCCCTTCAACTATAGCCTGTAGCCACTCCCTGCTCTGGTCCTGTGTGACAAAGGTGGAATAACTAAATATAATGACATCCAAGACTAGAATATTCCAAAAATAGACTAAAAACATTCCAGCCCACAACTAAGGATATGGTGTATACATAAATATGTGTGCATGCATACACACCCTTGCATAAGATGTAGCTCTTTCCATGTGCGTGTTGTTGGGATGTGTGAAAGTGTCCTTGTGCATATGAAGAAGGTGATGAACAATACAACCCTTCCCAAAAACAGACACGATGACAAGATAACTGACACACACCTGCCTAAAAGCAGATGTGAATGCTCCAAGATAAGCTACGATGCCTGCAGAACACAGAACATCACCAGTTAGGTTGATGTACTTCTTGCTAAGATCTCGCGCTGCCTGGCTCCATCTGTAAATTGCATCATCAAAAAGAATGTTTCATTTTTTTTTTAAAATCCCTTTCAATGCACAGTCAAATGTTGCTATGCAGCATTTCCAAGTATGAACACGCTGAATACTGCACCAAGGCCAACTTATAACATCCAAGGCACTCTTACTCCAGCAATTTTTTTCTTAAATCCAGACATAGACTGTTGCAAAAAGAAAGTGTAAAACGCAAAATTAAAGGATTATCAATACTTTTGGGTCATTAACTAACCTGTCCTTCTCGCCTCCCAGTCCACCAATCAGCTGCTCCGCACGCTCCAGTTTCTTGGTGCAGAGGTCCACCTGGTTTTCCAACTCTGCCTTCTTGGCTTTGTTGGCTTCCAGGGTTTCCTGCAGCTTGTTGAGCTTGTCCTGCACAGCTTTCAGCGAGGCTCGCTTCTTCTCCAGTGAACCCATAGCCTCTGCCAGCTCTCCTTCAGCCTTCTTCAGGGCTTCCTTCTTGGGTGCAACCACCTTGGCTACTCTGCCATCAGAATGAAGCAGTTTTCCTACATTAGACATTTCATTTCTTCGAACCAGCTAACATTCTGGACATCGTCTGACTTTCCTTGTGCACATGGGTTTTTTTCCTCTTCATCTTTACTTACTTTTGCTTTTACCACTGATTCTCCTGCTGTGCATTGCCCAATGCTAGAAATCTAGAAATCCAGCAGAAAGATTATGACACACACAAACATATAATTGTTCCATTCTGCTCTTCTCTCCCTTTTATTTTCTCCACTGTGAACAATTTTTTATCCTGCACACCTTCCAAGTTGTGGCCATTCTGAATATGGCCTGGGGTCACTGGGATTTTTTAAAAGTAGTTATCTTACCATAAATATTTCTCGCGTCTTATAAATATATTTTACATACATTTGAAGTGACCTGTTTGGAGTCCTTCTCACTTGTTTTCATGTTAATTTATTTGTAAAACATAAACTTAACTACAACCTACATACTGAAGAGAGAAAGCCTGTTCAATCTGCTGACTGGACCTTTATAACATTTAAAAAAAAAGGTAACAGCTGTTCCCACTTATTTGGATGGGCTGATTAAGCTGGTGTAACAAAATCTAAAGCTCTTGGACCCCAAAGAAATATATTCATCTTTTAAATTTTGGAAACAATCTGGCAAATTGGCATGACAGACACATCCGCGCATCCATTTTATTTACAGTTTTGTGAAACAAGGTGCGTAAACCTGCAATAAATTCTACATGACACATGACATTAGGCATCCAGGTCTTACTTACTTATCATACATGTCCATGGCACGCACCCATTTGCACAAACCCTCACAGGCTGTGGAGGCCAGTTTGATTTTCTCTGGGTCAAAATCTGGATTTGTCATGAATTTTGTCCGAATAATTTTCATGTAAGCAGGAGCGATGTTATCCTGTGAAGGAATATAGAGCCAATATTACATTCTGTTACACACAGTGACTGCAAAGCAATGTATCTGATTTCTGACATGCCTAGTTATGCACTCACGCATGCACACATGCATGCACATTACACACAGATGCACACATCCACTGACACACATGCACACATACGCACATCTATAAGCATTCATATGTGCATGCTACACGACAGGTTCGCACATGAGCACACCTTGTCGTATTCACGAAGGCTCTCCAGAAACTTCATTTCACCCAAGATCTTCTTGGAAGGCCCCCAGTAATCTTCAATCTTTTTGCCTGAGCCACTTGGGTCGGGAATACGGTCAGGCTTGATGCCTTTCAGCACACAAACGGCCTCCATCACCAGTCGCACACCAGCAGGAGGGCTTTTCATACTCTTCACCACAGTGATGTCCTGAATGAAACAGTCACAGTCTTTATGACTACATCCTATACCCTTCATCTTAATGTTGAAAAAAGGTTGCTTCTCCTGAGAAAAGGTCACCTAAGATGTATCTAAAATCAATAAACATTCGGCAAACGAGGCATCTGATCTCAGGCATGAAGGCTATGGGCTAAGACCCTAAACATTTAGCAAAAGAGGTGTTGTACCTCAGGCATGAAGGCTATGGGCCAGAACAGTGAACACTAGGGGGAGGGGGGAGCTGCATGGAATCTGTCCAGATGTCAGGCACACAAATGATGGGGCAGGATAATACGCATTTAGCAAAATAGGCGTCAGGCCTAAAGGCAGGAATGGGGTCAGTCGGTCAAGATTCGTCAGTGTCGACAACAGACCTGTGGGGTTAGCGTGTCCAGGGCAGACAGGGCAGCGTTCAAAGCTGGAAGAGCCTCTGAGAGATCAGCATCGCACTCATTTTTGATGGCCTGGGCAGCACGGGCTTGTTCGTTGGCCACAGCCTCATCTGCTTTAACCACCTGTCAAAAATCTTCTGAGGTCAGCCGCTGTCTAGTTACCATGCAAGCAGATTTGTGTGCATTAAATTTGTTTTTGGTACATGTCTAGCATATTTTCCATTCAAATGAGATCGTGGTAATGTATATCTAGTTACTGTAATGAAGCCTGTGATGAGATCGTGGTAATGTATATCTAGTTCCTGTAATGAAGCCTGTGATGAGATCGTGGTAATGTATATCTAGTTCCTGTAATGAAGCCTGTGATACCTAAGTCCATTACTTCTCCACCTACTGCACTGCATCTAAGATAAACTGTGAACATCAACACAAAAGTCTGTTTCTTTCTGACTTAAATGGGAAAAACTGACCTTTTCTACTTTAGCAACCTCAACTGAGTCCCTCTCGATGACAATCATGATTTCAGACACCTCTTTGGAGGCAATGACCAGCTGAGGCTGAAGGTCCGTCAGTTCCTTCTGCATGACGGCCACCTGACCAGCTGCAGAGTCTAGCTTCTCCAGCCCCACTTCATACCTCCTCTTCTGCTTTAGCACATCCCTACAGCATGGCAACACTATGCATCACAAGCCCAGCTGGGTGCTAAGTGCAGTAAAACTTACGGGGAAAATCAGAATAGTTGGAAAAACCATTAAAACTCTACATGCTACTTAAGGAATCAGTTTGTGTAAAAGCTGCTTGCAGCAAAAGCACTTTTGACACTGATGTTTACTGTCTCTCTCTCTCTATATATATATATATACACACATGTATATATATATTGAAGGCCTTCAGAGCTGCTTTAATTCTTTTAATTCTGAACTTATCAGAAACTACAGTAGTTTCATCTAGTTTGTCATGGGGCGGCTCTGCATACTTGTCACTAATACAGAGATTATGGGTATCGATCTCACATCAGGTACACACACTTTTTCTGCATGTGGCACCCATTTACAGAGCTTTCCGGCAGGAAAGACAGAAGGAATAGGTGGAGTGTTTTAGGGCAGCTGCTGATGGCCATAGGCACCTCAGAAGTTTTCTCAAAATACTCTGGTATTCTCCAAGTACTCCATTGTTTTGTCCCTCCTCCTGCCCCGATCATGGGCTGGCCTTTGTTGCTGACTTGATGTTAATAAGTAACCACTCGTCTACTTTATCCTCGACACCAAACACCAGCCAAGAACCCTGAACAGCCGCACATACCCTCTCTTCTTGTCCAGCAGACTTTTGAAGGTGTTGATCAGCTCCAAGTAGGAGGTTGGTGTCACGTAGTTGTGACGTTCAAGCTCCAGGAGGAAACGTTCTGAGAGCTGGCGCGTCGACATGTGGAAGTGCTTGCACATAGTGATGCAGCCGAAACGCTCATCCTCAGACATCTCAATCTCCTCCAAGAAGCGCGTGGCTACTGCCTGCAAGGCATCCTCTGGCCAAGACTGTTGCAAGGATGTGAAAGGGTATAGTTGCATTGACCATAGGCATCACTGTGTACAAAATTTCCCCCAGCCTTTCCCAAAAAAGAGACCCTTTGATATGAAAATGACACACCTTCTCATGATTCTGTGATGGTTTGTGAATGGATGTTTATCAGTACCACTGACACTCATTTGTGCATGACTACACATAGGTATGTTGCAAGAGGGTAGTTGCAATGACGAAATGGAGTTTCTACATTAGGGCCACAAGTACTTAAGTGCACTATATGGGACAATAATCAGATAAGGCCTAAACATATTTTTGATGGTAAACCTGTTGTCCTCATCAAACAAAATTAAAGAGATAACTTTTCAAATACTCTCACTGTATTTTAAATGCCAGATTCCTGAAAAGCTTCTTTTACATCCTTCCCACATGTCAATCTTCCCAAATCTCATACTGCTTTATTTTCTTTGTCTCTTTGTTCAACATTCAATAAAAAAAAAAAAAACCAGGTTCATACCTGGAACCAGTCAATGGTACAGCAGTTGACCATGGATGGAAACTTGCGCAGGCGGTTACGGAAAGCATCACCAATGGGCGACATTGCCAGCACAACATGGAGCTGGTCTCGGACTCGGGAGATGAACAGGTTAAAAAGAGCCACTGGTGAGCCATCAGTTTGCTTGGCCTTGTCTTTCTGTCTGTAGGTTCAAATCCCCCACAAGAAAAGAGGTACGTGACTAATTTGGGAAACAATGCCGCTGGCAGAGCAAGCTGTGTTAGAGAAAAATTGTAGTACTAAGAAACTTACAGTCCTAGTGCCTTCAACCAACTGTAGCACAAAAAGTTCCTCCAATCAACAAGTACATGGCGATACCTTGGTTGTTACTCAGTACCTTATATAACACTGCGCAGAAAAACCGATACTTTGATGGTGGGAACCACACGGCAGCATACCCACACCAGGGTCTTACCTGTCAATAGCCCTCATCTTCTCACAGATCTCCTGCTTCTCATCTATTGCAAAGAGGTTGGGCACCTCACCTGCATTTAGCAGGTTGTTTATGTCCTCTAAGAAAGATTCTTGTTTTATCTGTGGAGACAATTTTTTCTTGATGAACATATATTGTCTTTCAAACGTGATCATAGGAAACCACAATAAGAGAACATAAGGAAAGTATACCACATGTCTAATAATGTGTAATGCTACAACTGCAAGCAGCATAACACTTCAAATTCCCCGAGTCAGTGACACCAACTTTTGATATATCATTCCAAAAATTGAAAGGCCAACCATCACTAATCTTTAACACTAAATATATTAAATGAAACATGTGACTGTCACTTCAAATAAAACATTCCCTCTTCCTGTGTTTTCCATGTATTATCTCTGTTTTGCTTAATGCCCAGAAACACTGACTGTTTTTATCAATTTTAGCTTGACCGAAGTTCGTTTATTGTCACCTTACTAAATATTTGTCAAATAAAGTAACCACATATTTCTGATCTCACTGTGGTTACCTCATGTGTGTGAAACAGTACATCTGAGATGTTTGCATGTTCCGCACCTGAGTAAATCACCCCCTTCAGGGCTTGCCATACAGCACAGTGTGTAGCTTCATGGGGTCGGAAAAATTGAGACAGAAATGATGGGACAGGTACAGCAGTGGTCTTTGGTGTAAAACATTATTCTCATTTTTAAACCAGTTCTGCATTTAAGCCACTGTGGAACAAAAATAAAATGAAACACGTGACTGCTGCTTGGAAATAAAGCCGAAGTTAACAACAGAGACACTGAACCACTGTATAGACAACACAATAAGTCGACATTTTGGGGCATCACTCCTTTGGCAGGATAACACAAAGACTGAAAAGAGGCACTTAACTGAGTGAAGTCACACATATACAGCACAGCATGGATGATACTGCTGGCATAGCAGAGACTGAACAACACTAAAAAGTGACCTGCAAGGAAGGTCATGCATGTAGCCAATCAGATTGCGACCCTTCTCTGCAGTTGCTGCCAATCACATGCTGGGTAGTATTGGAAAAGAATGGAGTCAAGGGGGTTACAGGACGGTGGGGGGAAGGTAGGCGGAGGTTAGTTACAGAGAATATTAGTGAAATTAGAAACCTACACTGTGCTGTCTAGATGCAACTTCACTCAGTTAAGTGCCTGTTTTTAGTCTTTATCTGTTTGTGTTGTCCTCACGAAGGGGTAATGCCCCAAAACGTCAACTCTATGTCATTTATATTATAAATTAGTTTAGTTCCTCTGTTGTTAACTACTGTAGGACATAGAATTTATCTGCAATAGTTTCTAGTTGTCACAAAAAGTCATCAAAAAAGCAATCTATGCAATAAATGTGGTTGTCATCTTTACCACCAATGGATTAACTACTTTGTTAATGGAATGATTCTAAAAAAAAAACCAGAAATCTTCAGTGGCAACAAAATTCTTGTGAAATTAGACCATCATTACATTCTTTGTGAACACTGCCTAACAGTGAGCCTGTAGACTAAACAGCTGTCTAAAAGTGAAACAATCTGTGAACAATGGCATTGAAACTGCAGCAGGTGTTTTCTACACTGTGAATATTGCATACTGCATGCACAACTGCTATAAATGGTTTTAATGCATGACAAACTATTCAATCTTTCAGGTATCCTTGCACTTCATTCATAAATTTTGTTCATTTATCTCCAGTTTATGCTCCACGTTGTTTTTATAGAAACTGTCATTCCCTTCCAGTTTCTTTAATGCATGTGCGCATGGTCTCTTGTGCGGACACACACACACACACATTCATGCATGCAAAAACGGACAGATCCACACCACATGTGCACCAAACATGTGCATATATGCACACATGCATTCACAAACATGGTGCGGTAATATATGAATGAATGACCAAAAATGTGAACAAGCTAAAAATGGTTTGAGAATAACTGTGTGTTCCTAGCTTTGCACTGATATGTGAACAAGAGATAACAAAATGCCAGCATAGTTTGTTACCACAGCTAAAGACTCCTCAAGGTTCTGTCCTTCCTCACAGAATAAATAATCCCGCAGCTTGTAGACAAGAAATTTGCATGATTTGGACTGAAAACCCTTTCTGAGCACCTAAAGGTCAACAAACACCACCTCACTAAACACTAGTTGTGACTCAGATCTGGGTAGTCTATTACATGTTTTGTTCAAGCATATGACCAGTAAATAACACATAATTGAATGTTATTTAAGAAAAAAACATAAGTTGAAATTGTAACAGAAGAACCTAACTTTGATAAAATGAATAATATCCCAGACCAATCTTCAAATGAAATGGCCATGCAGCTCCCAGCTGAAACAAGCATTATTAACAAGACAATCTGTTACACAGAAAAAGAAGCCATTGTTGACATACATCAGCCCAATTAATACCTGAGTGTCTGAGAAGAGGAATACGCCATGATTCTCTGTCTCTGTGGATTTGCGAAGGATTCGCTTCAGGTCCTCACGCCACTCATTAGTCGTGTAACTTTTAGTGATCTCCACCTGGAGCCAGATCGAATGACAATGCATCAATGAGCAAGCAATTACATTCTGTTTAGTGACACACTTCGCACATCAAGTAATGTTCCTGAAAAGGCTTTAGCATATTTACTCATATTAACTCAAATATTAATTTTTCAGGTTCCAGATTTGCAAAGCATGATTCATTACTTGCATGACACTCTAACAAACACTGATTAGATTATACCTGGAAAAGGTCATAGTCAGCCATGTGTGCAGCCAAGCGTGTCAGTGACTGACGACCAGAGCCACCCACACCAACCAGCAAAGCATGACTTCGTGGCTGCTTGATGATTCGGGCAATGCGTGACACATGCTCAATAGCAAACCTGAAAGAAGGCAGAAAAGGGGATCAGAGGCTGGTGACTTTCAAAATCTTCTGCTCAAGATTTACAGCTATTTACCTTGACCCAAACAAAATCAATATTTTGAAGTGTAACCCTCTAAGGTTACCAGATCGTAAAAGTTATTTCCCCTTGCATCTTCTCTAGATTGGGACAAGCTAGTGGGTGGTTACAGAATGTAGTCCCTCACCCTCAGGCAGATAAACCCGTGCCTGTGGGGAAAAAGTATCATGTAAAATCACATAGGACTGCACTTATGGTAAAAACTGCATTACCTGAGTAAAGGTGCGGGCGATTTACGCCCTTGCACGAACAGCATGGAAGGGTTTGAGAACCCACATGTTCGCCGGAACTCTGTCCCTCAGTTTTTTGGGCTGAGCGTTTGGGAGAGAGTGGCTCGTTCACTTTCCTGATGCGTCTTCTTGTAGAGGTATGATTGTATTTCTGTATTTGTTCTTCTATAACTTTGTAAGATAACGATTGCTTTGTGTACCACGGTGTTGTAAACGTATTGATGATGAAACTGCATGATGCAGTTGTGAATCTTATGTTTTCCCCTGCAATGTATGCAATGGGGTGATGCATTTGTGTAATAATGGTTTACATTGAGAAAGTTCATGGTTTAATCTTTATGGGGAACTACAATGTGGACTGGGATGGGTTGGGGACGATGATATTGTTGGATTTTAGTCAGCAAGGAGAGAATCTGCGTTTGTGAAGCGCTAACCTTAAGCCTGAATCAAATATCTTTTGTTATTGGCATTATAGCTTAACAGATAATAAAATGGTGCAACTTCTGCCATTGTCAACTGAAGAGTTAGCAATTATAAAACAAAAAAACAATAATCCCCAAACCCCTCTAAACCCACAGAACATTTTTCTTAAGGAAAAATCAGTTTATTTGATACTCACCAGATACTATGACTATATGGAGTTTCCGTATTACACAGTATCCACTTTAGGGCATAGGGCGTTACCCACATAGTAGTAACTGCTAAAGAATATATGGAGTTTCCCTATTACACAGTATCCACTTTAGGGCATAGGGCATT
>SMGT01016660.1:103321-113496 GCA_004794575.1 Lanistes nyassanus | reverse complement strand
CTATTATTTGTGTCACTCATTCTGTTACCCTGTTATACATCTTACTTCTCTTTCTCTTATCTGCTTCCCTTCTTCTCTTTCCCTATTTCCCCCCTTTACTTGCTTTCGGGGTTTAGATCGGTAGTGGATTAAAAGTGATAGAGTCTATTTAGTTTTGGTTTCTTATTCTTTTAGTCAGCAAGGAGAGAATCTGCGTTTGTGAAGCGCTAACCTTAAGCCCGAATCAAATATCTTTTGTTATTGGCATTATAACTTAACAGATAATAAAATGGTGCAACTTCTGCCATTGTCAACTGAAGAGTTAGCAATTATAAAACAAAAAAACAATAATCCCCAAACCCCTCTAAACCCACAGAACATTTTTCTTAAGGTAAAATCAGTTTATTTGATACTTACCAGACACTATGACTATATGGAGTTTCCCTATTACACAGTATCCACTTTAGGGCATAGGGCGTTACCCACATAGTAGTAACTGCTAAAGAAGAGAATGTCATCCACCTAAATCTTGCAGCCTAAGGCAGTGCCACCAACCTGTGAAAAAAATGTGGAAAGTGGCCAACCAGAGACACAAACGGCTTCAACAGAAGGAGTCCCCCAGACTAATGCCCATGCTAACTTCTGGTCTAGCAGACACCCAGAGAGGATTCAACAGCAGGAGGCAGAAAGATCAGTTCCTTTGTTAACACCTGTTTTCAGATAACTCCCATATAATGTCCAAGGTTGAATGACTGAATTGGACTATAATAGTCCCTACCACCCCTCCTCCAAGACGCTATTTGGAATGGCAGTTCAGACCACACAGCTTGTCTGGAGCAGACGGAACCAGCCTAGTCTGGGAACGTCTGGCCAAGCAGCAGCTAACAAGAAGGCTCTTTTCTCTGGACAGTGTTTCATGAGCGAAGTGTCAGTTAACCAACAGTGGAGGAACAAGGGAAGTAATGGGCATCAGAAAAAGACTAGCCAACAGCCGGTCAGTTCCAAAAGACAGGGTGGCTACTCCATCAAGCATGCTGCAAGTTAAGACAATGGAACCAAACCATCTGAACTGTCGTAAGAAGCCCACTATCCCCTCTAACTGAGGTAGTGCACAGGTGTAAAACTTGTGGCCTTAGCCTCTGGTAAAAAAAGAGCTACTTGAGTGTAACCCCTCGAAAACCATCGATGCCCCAAACAGCCCACAAGGGGAAAGGGAAAGGTGGGGATGAAGAGGACATTTGACTAAGCTGTCCTGTTGCCATGTACCCAAAGCACATCAAAGGCCACCTGAATCCTGACAACAACTGCAATGACCAGTGTTGGCAGCTGCAACCGACAAGCATTGCCTCCATCCCCCAGCTCCATGCATGCATGTCCTCTGTGCCACAGCAGGATGCAGGCACAGAGCGCAGACGCAAGGGATGCAAGAAAGGCCGAAATACCAGCACGATGTTAAGATCAAGCTGCAGACTGACACCACCATCCAGGTGCATGCCAACAGACACAGAAGACCATGCCATGCCCAGACCACCAACAGGTCAGCTAAGAGTGGCCAGAGGATGCAGGCAGAAGAGTGCAAGAAGTAACTAGTGCTATATGATGGACAGAGGCAAAGCCTACAAGCATGGAAGTGTGGTAGGCCCGTATCTATGTTGCATTTGTATTCCTAACTCCACACTGATTCAGTTAACAAGGAAAGAAGGCTATAGCAGATAAAGGGGGAGGGGCAGTAGGAGGTGGGGAATGCAGCTGCCTCCCCACTGGAACTAGCATGGCAGTGCACAGAAGAAAACAGGGTACATCTGGGGCACACTGAGAGCACAGTGGCTGCATGTCATGTTACCATCATCGCAAGGCCAGGCCAAGATGACTGCAATGCTCAAGGCTACATCATACAGTGAGAAGAAGATCTGGCAAACCGGGCCGCCATAGCAGTATTGCAGAAGACATGACCTGAGCTTTTCACTATCTCATCTAATTCACTGTGTGTGAACTTGCAAGCCTTAAAACATTTGCTAGGCACCAGTGTGTGGCTGCACCTTAATCTGCACTCAATGACTAACACATATCTACACAATCCAGGCCCAGCCATCCCCATGGTGCCACTGTCAAGGACATTAAAACATTATTTAAAAACAATGAGCCATAAATGACATGCACTCTGGGTGCATCTGATCTACCAGCAGCACCGTATGGGGGGAAGAAGTGGGGAGGGGGACAGGAACCATCACTGACAGGGATGACAAACCCTGTCAAATGCTGAACAGAAAGGGATGGGTGGGGGGGGGGGGTAACATCTACAGTTTCTTCTTTTCTCAGGGAAGCAGCAAAATAAAAGGAATCAATGGTATCCATATTTCTGTAACCAGATGGGTAAACAGCAGGAGAACACAAAATCTCTGCACCATGCAACTCCCATGCCTCCAACCCCACTACTAGAGCGGGGTGGTTGATGGTATAGCAGGGAGAATGACCCCAACTGGGGTGGGAGGGGACCTCACTTGTGGGGTTCATGATGTTCTCCTCTTTAGCAGTTACTGCTATGGCAGCAACTCTCTGTGCCCTAAAGTGGATGGTAGGGAAGCTCCATATAGTCTTGGTATCTGGTCAAACTAAAAGTAGAAAAAGAAAACCATTTTATCAAAGTACATCCTTATGGCTGTTGGCAAAGGGTAATTAGTCCCAGGCCATCTGAAGACTATTACCAATTTTGCTGGTGTGTTTAATTGCTTCTGCTTTTCTGTTACCTAAGGACAAATAATTTTTTTATTAGCATCATATCTCCAGACCACTGTTTTCCATTGTGAATGTCCCCTGGAGACTATCACCATTTTTGTGTGTGTGTTTGCTGCTGCTGTCATGTTACTGGACAACTTCATAATGGTTTATTTGTGTCATAAGTATCATGTCCAGCGACCAATGTTTGAAATTTTTTAATGTCACCTGAAAAGAACCAGCTTCATGGGCTTCTTGCTGATGTTGTTGAATTCCTCCAGGTAGCCCTCGGCCACTCCTCGCAGCTGGTCCAGATCCCGTACTTCCACATACAGCTTGGACTCCGACTTAGGATCCGCAAAGTCACAGTAAATCAGGCTGCGCAGGTCATCCTCTGTGACTTTTCCATCGCAGTCAGCATCCAGGTGGGTGAACAGACGGTGAAAGTCCTCATTCATGTTCTCCTTGATCACCACACCACTCTGTTCAAACAGCCACTCACGATCCGCATCATCAACCAGGCGGTCATAGAACACACGGAATACCTATGGACGAAAGAAAAACTTAAATTAGATATGAGGGGCTAAAACTATTGGTTTTAGTAGTAATTGCCTTGCGTATGATAAGTAAGGACTGCTGTCCACACGTTATGTTAGTCACTACAGCACCTCAGACAAAATCTATTTCAGACTTACCTCATGGACCCAGAGTCGCTTGAGAGCTGCTGGGTCCTCCATGGTTTCTGGCATTGACAGGAGCACCCCCTGCACCACACGTGAAAAGTCACGCAGATTGAACAGGTAGTGGGACTTGGTGGGAGTGGGCAGTAGGTTCTTCATGGCATCCTTGTAGATTCTCAAGGTGCCCTGTACAATCTGCTCCACACATGGCTTGAACTCATTGCTGAATCCTCTGTTACACCAAAGAAGAGATGTTGAAGAGGTTATCTAACCATTAAAGTGTTACCAACCATAAACCACAGCTACAGATACCAACTATAGCCCTAAACAGTGGACATCTTCTCTAAAAATATGTACTACAGTCTCATTCAATACAAGCAAACCGCTCATCCTCTCATCTTCAAAATTCTCCTAGCTCTGATTCAAATATTCACAAAGCATACTCAGTGCAGTCCAGCTAGTCCTGAGTACAAGAATAATCCATCAACACAGCTCCATTCTGACTTCCCAACTGCCATGCTCCTACTTGGATTTGAAAGATGAGAATTGGCCAATGAGAAGTTTTTTCTTTCACCCTAATACTTGCACAGTACTTAGAAAAATTGTAAAGCAAAAATCTGCCAAAAAATGATTACAATAAACTATATATCAACCTCAAGAGAGTTTAACTCACAAATTTAGACAGAACACAGGGCACTGACCTGGCTGAAATGTGCCAGTCCATTATACTGCGAAAGATGGTCATCATGGTGTCATCACTAAATTCATTGATGGTGATGGTGTTCAAGTGTCGCAGGAAGCGAGGTGTAATGGGGTTGCGACCTCCACCTGATTGTATATGTATGATTGTCAGGATGTACAGTTAAGATTTTGCCATGACAGCACAGGCTCAGGAAGAAACATTTAAAAAAATTCTTACCCTCTATTCCAAGACATAAAAGATCTAGGATCTAGGTAACACAACAGTATAGCCAAAAGCTGCATTCAGAGACAATCGCACTCACCAGGAGGACCCATAGCTCCCATGAACTGCAAGTCCACCAGCTTGATTGGAGTTGTATCCTTCAGGTCAAACCAGTTCCAGTGATCCAGCCACTGCCGCAGCAGTTCAATGGGGGGTTGGGCACCATATGTTTCACGGAGTGGCATATTCAGATCATCTACAAAGACAATCTGTCAAGACAGAAGAGCAGGTAATGCACAACAGACACAAGGTCATTCTATATCCTCTGTCCGTCAATAGCAGAAACAGTTTGTCAAATACAACATGGGTGGGGGGGAGGGCAGGAGGGGAGCTGCCTCTGTGGGAATGGCTTTCTTTGCCTCATTTCTACAATTAGTTTGGAATAAATAGATCAGGAAAGAACACCACAAAGAGTTTGCATAAAATTACTGACAAGGGCTTCACTCACAGCTTTCTTGTTAAGTGGGGGACCAAAAACTCCTTTGCGGCGTTTGTCTAACTTGGACATGATAATGTTCTGTGTCTGGTTAGCTGTGGTCTGGGCAGAAAAGTTAATGATGTTGGGTTTGTAGGTGTTTTTATCCAGTTTGTGCAGCAAGAATTCCTGAAAAGAGACAAAAGCACAAAAATATGTTGCATTTTATTACAAATTCTACACCCTTATTTAGCAGTTCTGTGTGATTATCATTCAAGAACTTCACTACCGAAGTTTAAAAAAATGCACTATAAATGAGCTTACAATCGCAGGATCCATGAACCACTTACATTGATGTAGCAGCTCTTGCCCGTGCCAGTGGGTCCCACAAACAAACAAGGTTTCTCATGCAGAACCAGGATCCTCATGAGGTACATGTAGCGTGTGGTGTCCACAGTTGGTACAATGATCTCGTTAAACAAAGCATCTTTAGGAATGGGGGGACAGTCCTTGATGTCCTCAATCCATGAAGCCCACCGACCTGAACCCTGCACACCAAGCAGCAGAAGGGCTGGAGGAAAGCAAGTTGTCGACTGGCATCTGTCTACAGCAGTACTGCTTTAACCAGGGCACGACTGAAGCCCTTGCATAACAGTGCTGGAATATGCTGACTTTTATCTGTGGGCACGAGGACTGCTGTGTTCTTTGGATGATGGAAGCTGATCACCAAACCCTGATTAAGGTGGACTTTTGACAAGAAGCGGGTCACCTAAAGCACTATCTCCTTTCAGTAAATACACACTTAGAGGTGCAGGTCGCACAGCCATTTTAAGCATGAAAAGGGGGACATAATAACCCTCTGCTCAGAGACCCTGTAAGTGTTTCTAACTAGCATTTACAAGTTCTGCCCACACCAAGCAAACCTGTTGCTTCTGATGATTACCCAGATACTGAAGAACTTGTGTAACTTTTAAAAGCAACATCAATGTGCAATGCAAGTGCAGATCTCTCAACCCTCACTAGTTTTATACTAAATGCGTTTCATAATCATTCAGAACGTGAACTACATGTGAAGTATCCCTTACCCTTTTTCTGACCTCTCCCAGTTGAAATACTGAGAAACAATGCCTACCTCCTTCAGGAACTTGTAATCAAAGACTCTGCCTTTAGGAGGAAATGGGTTAAGATATGGCTTCATGGGTGGCTCTACCAGATCTGCCATGTTGATGACCTCTCGAGTCTCTTCACTCATGCCACCCTGTGAACGAACATAATTTGAAGAAATACAAGCTAACAAAAAGGCACAAATAAATACAGCAATTCACTTAATGCATTAAAAGGTCACACAAAAGGCCAGTATGGAAAATCCCTCACTGACACTGTTCAGCTGCGAAAGCATTATCAGATATTGATCAGATATTGCAGGTTTAACAAACTTCCAGACCATTACATCTTAACAAAGAACAAATGAGGACAGAGCGCTATAAATCATCAATAGATAATCCCAACAAGGTACTGGCAGCGCTAGACGTACCCTTATGCTGACGTGTGCAACCAAGGGAGCCTACCGTACCCAAACACGTAGCAAAGAGAGAGTCGAAAGTAAGGAACATGGCAGATCTTCGCTGCCAGTACCTTGTTGGGATTATCCATTACATCTTATTAAAACTCTATTTTCATGTATTACCACTAATGAAATATGCTCTTAAGCACCTGTAGGATTCAAATTTTTCAACGGCCAATTTATCTTCCCTAGAAGACAGTATATCAGAACATAAATGATTGAAACTACCATCATAAATGGCTCCAAAATAAGTGCAATTGTTTATGTAAAGAAACACATGCAGCAGTGACTGTGTTTATTCTTACTTCTACAGAAAATTTTGCATTGAAACCGTACAGTACTGTGAAGGCAGACTGTGCAGCTTTCTACAAGTGTCTCACACAAATCTCCAACTCAAACTTTAAAAAAAAAACCCATTGTCTTGTATTTCAAGAACAAGAGAAACAACAGCAAGAAGCCCAAATGCCACACATTGTTTTATGTGAGATCCCACCAACAACAAACAATGGCGTGCCACCCACCAGTCTACACATTAAAGATCCATGTCCACATCAAATGATTTTGAAAATAAGACATGCTCTATTCCAGGCACAAAAAGAATGCATCAAAAATAAACAAATAAAATGGGAGCATGCAAAGAACTACAGAAAACTTGTACCAGTTCTTCTGGAGTAGGTTTTGATCTGCGCTGGATAAATAATGCCAATAAAAATGCTAATAAGAGAAAAACTAATTTGGTTTGATGGATATTTTAACACATCTTAAAAAAGGTGCATGTTTGATGGATATTTTAACACATCTGAAAAAAGTGCATGCTTTATGGATATTTTAACACATCTTTTAAAAAAAATGTACGTTTTGATGGATATTTTAACATATCTTGGAAAAATTGCATGTTTGATGGATATTTTAACACATCTTTTTTAAAAAAGTGCATGTTTGATGGATATTTTAACACATCTTTTTTTAAAAAGTGCATGTTTGATGGATATTTTAACACATCTAAAAAAAAAGTGCATGTTTGATGGATATTTTAACACATCTAAAAAAAAAGTGCATGTTTGATGGATATTTTAACACATCTTTTTTAAAAAAGTGCATGTTTGATGGATATTTTAACACATCTTTAAAAAAAAGTGCATGTTCGATGGATATTTTAACACATCTTTTTTTTTTAAAAAGTGCATGTTTGATGGATATTTTAACACATCTTAAAAAAAAGTGCATGTTTGATGGATATTTTAACACATCTTAAAAAAAGTGCATGTTTGATGGATATTTTAACACATCTAAAAAAAAGTGCATGCTCTCTGCATATGGTAAGGCAGTGCTGCTTTAAAGTAGAAGGCTTTTTCTTTAAGAACAGCAAACGTTCTTCTGGATCTCTTGCAGAACACTATTTTCCTCTCCACAAAAAAGCAACGATCAGAAAAGGCTCTATAACAGCAAATGCTTACATATGTACCCAACTGCCCAGCTCAAATATATGCTCCTTTTGCTTCCCCCACAGATAAATACAGATTTATTTCACACTCAGAAGTGTTAGGCTGTTTTGCAATTCTCAAAAGGAACCCAAGATTGGAAATAACTGGGTGCTGAGCTCACTGCATGACTGACAATGTTAGAAAACTGTCTAAAAATCATTCAACATTTTGGTGTGTAGTGAAAGTTTGAATGAGACCATCACAATTAATATTTTCAGTGACAGGAGCCAACTAAATGCTTAGCTCTTAGGATGCTATCAGTTCTAAGACAGCATACTCACATTGATCAGCTCCCTCACCAGCATGTCCACCTTGGCACGGCCATTCTCATCAGTGCTTCCACCACATGACCATGTAAGCGCAAAGAAGAAGATGCTCTGACACAGAAATCAACAAAATATTCAAGCTGCACAGACAATATAATGTGCCACTTAAAATCTTATTGTTATCAATTTCCCAAGCCTGTGGTTAACTGCAGGACAATGCTGCACAGATTTGCTGCAGGATAGGCTTGTGCCAACCCAATTCCTCACTGTTATCAACATTGTTATCTAAGTTAACAACAGAGGAACTGAGCCAATCTACAAACAACAGACACAGACAGAGTCTACAGTTTTGGGGCATTACCCCTTCATCAGGACAACACAAACAGATTAAGACAAAAAACAGGCACTTAGCTGTGTGAAGTCAAGTAGGCCACAGCATGGGACAAAACCAGTGGGACATGAGAGACAACATTTAAAAAGTGGCTTGCAAGGGAGGTAATGCATGCAGCCAATCAGATCACAACCCTTCTCTGCAGCTGCAGTCAATCGCCTGGGGGGTAGTATAGGAGGAGAAAGGGATGGTGGCGGGGGGGGTTACGGGACAAAGGCAGGAGGTTAGTTACAGCTTTAGTTTCTAAAGGAACTAAGGAAGTGAAAACAAAGGTAAAAAAGAAAGAATTAAACAAGCAGTAGATTTTTAAAAAAAGGTAAACGGAGGTGGTTACCAGAGAGAGAAAAAAAGAGAAGCAAGAGTAACTAGGTGAGGGGGTAGTAAGAGACGAAGGGAAAGGGGAGGACCAGGGTATAGGAGAGAGAGAGTTTAGTGTTTGAGATTCAGTCCTGAGGTCGCCATTGTGCCAAAGTGGGAAATGAAGTAGGACTCCATATTCTTGCTGTCAATGGAGTCACCATTCCTTTTCCAGACGACACAGACCCTCATGCTGTCTACCATGTGTGGGATTGTGCTGAAATGTTGTGCAGCTGGGGTGTTTCTATGGTGTTTGATATCTGCTAGATGTTCTTTCAAACAGCTGTTGTGCTTTCTGTCTCACCGGAGCAGAGTGGGGCAGATTGCATGAGATGGCGTAGAAGGTTTTTTTTCATGCAGGTGAAGTGATGCTTAAAACTCTTTGACGACGCTGGGCTTGGCTAACCGGCGACGACCTAATTGAGCCAGGAGGTCTCGGGTTCGATCAACTTACGACGAATTCAAAACTTTGCAGCGACGCATTTAACGGTGTAAGGGAGGTAAACTTTATATCATTGTAAAGCTCTATCATCGGTTGTTTCCCCTGCACTGTCTAAATGAGTTTCGGAAACAGTTTCGGCTTGCCAAACGGGGTTTAGAGTAGTGACCCTCCAGGTCTACTTCCGCCGTTCACACTGGATCTACGGTTTCATTTGTTGTGTGTTGTTGTGTGTGCAAAAAGTGACTGTATTTGGGACCAAATAGTAAGTAGTATTTAATATTTTCAACTAAAAAGTATTGTTTCATTGTGATGCCGAAGAATAGATCGTTCTAAATATGTAAAATATATTGCTGTGAGTGTGGTAGTTTTTAAGCGGTATTTTTTAAAAAATCTATGCAGCCTCTATGCGTCCTCTGGGGTTGCTCAGCCCTGCGGGTCCCTGCGTCGTCAAAGAGTTAATGTTAAAAGTGGTTTTGGGTGTGTGTAGTATAGTGGTGGTGTTAAGGTAAGCGGAAATAAAGCAGTGGGGAACATTGCATGGGGTGGAGCCAGTGGATGCGAGAAAGGGGTGGATGTTTTTAGTTTGGACTGTACCAGTTCTCTTAGGGGTCTTATCCTGCCAAAATGCTAAGAGAGGGGATTTACTGAAGAAGTGAGGTTCGGATTTGGATAGTATGTGCTAGCTGGAAAGGAGGATTGTATGTACAGGCAGGTTGTGAGGATGGTGGGTCAAAACAGCAATTGGCCGAAGTTCTGTATGCTTGGGGTTGCAATGTAAGTTTTTGTGGTGTGGCAACACAATGCACCCACCAATTCACCAAACCAATCTCTCTCACCTCGCACATATTGATCAAACCAATCTCTCTCACCTCCCACATATTGATCAAACCAATCTCTCTCACCTCCCACATATTGATC
>SMGT01016660.1:52760-103180 GCA_004794575.1 Lanistes nyassanus | reverse complement strand
TCTCTCACCTCGCACATATTGATCAAACCAATCTCTCTCACCTCAAACATATTGATCAAACCAATCTCTCTCACCTCCCACATATTGATCAATCTCTCAACCTGCATCCACCAAATCACCCAACCTATATTTCCCTCTACCTTCACACCCACCCATTCACCCAACCCATCTCTCTCACATTTGACCCACTACTTCACTCGTCTCTACCCTCACAAGCACTAATTCACCCACCTTTCTTAATTCATAGCCACCCATTCACCTGTAATCTTTCATCCACCAATTCACCCAGCCCATTTCTCTCATGTCTCACCCACTCAATTCATCCAACCCATCTCTCTCTCTCACCTCAAACCTACCATTTAACCCCAACACATCTCTTATTTTCAAAACATTTTGCTCTCTCTAAAGCACTGAATGTAACAAACTTTTATACACATTCTTCCAACTGATTAATTTTCCAAAATGCAGTCACCTCCAACCAGTTGATGATCTCTCTCTCCTCCAGCTGTGCAATCTTTGCTTCGTCATTGAATTCATCCATAAGGCAATCCATCAGGTTCATAAGTGATTTCACCATGTTGGAATCAGTTGTGGGAGACAACTCCTGCACCAGAAAAAAATTATTTCTTAGAAATTTAAACACACTATCCATCAATCGCCATCATACGATTTACTTGTAAAAACAGCGTTAACTCAATGTTGATGGCCACAAAAAGAACATGGTAAACTGACGCATCTCTGTCAGAGGCTTGTATGAAGTACTTATGACAGAATGGTCAGGTGGAATGGCATATTTCAGTCACAGCTACATTTTAGGTACAGATATAAGAATAGAAAGAGATGGGGCAACCTTCAGACATCTGCGCACAAGGCAAAGCAGGGGGTCAACGAATCGTTCAAACAGGTCAAGGATGACGGACCGGTGCATTTCTGTCAGCGTGCTGGGCAGCAAGTTCATCCAGGACTTGACAAGAGGCCGCCAGCCCAGCGTCTGGGGCTCCATGTAGATCATACCACATCGGGACACCTGCAAGATCAGCCTCTAATGGTACAGCAACACAACATAGCACTTTTGAAAAGGATGCATTTTCTTCTTTTTTAGTCAGCCTGTCAGTTTTCACAGCGTCACCACACAAGACTAAAGATCTCAGGAAGAATAATCAACAGAAAAAAACCTCAATCTTTTCTTTAAAAATGATGCCATGAATAACCTCAAAGAGAGCAAACGTAACTGAAAACAAACCAGCGATTGGCAAGTTCTTTGTTGGGTTGCATGTTTGTCTACATTTCCAGTCCTAAGAGTGGTAGTCAGGCCCATTCACGCTGTGCATTTTTGGCGCACATCTGTGTATGAATGAGAGAAGTGAACACCCATGCAGCCATCTCTGGCGCACATCTGTGTATGAATGAGAGAAGTGAACACCCATGCAGCCATCTCTGGCGCCTGAGGCACACAGACGCACCGTGGCTGGCGAGGCAGCCTCCAGGTCCATGGGCTCGAAGATGAGGTTGGTGGTGGGCGCCAGCTGGATGATCTCACCGCTCATCAGGCACAGCTTCTTGTTGTCGTCCAGCACAGTGTTCATGTTCTCAATCCATATGGCATCCACAGGCCCATCAAAGATCAACCACTTGCGGTCTGGAGTCTGAAATTTCACAATGCACCAGCTCATTGGACATAAGACACACATACTGTCTTTTTTACATGTGCTCTCTCTCTCTCTCTCATACACACACACACTCTCTCACACACACATATACAGCCTCAAACGCACCCCACACCCCCCAAACAAGCCATATATCTTGTCTTACAATAAAAAGAAAAAAGAATGTTCTGTGGCAAATGGGATGGCATGGTCTGAAGCCATGAATGGAAAAATCATCTTCCAATTGCTGTGAAAGAAAAGTAAAAAATCTAAGGCATATTTCACAAGCAAGTACAACAAAAGTATTAATAATTCATCTGAAGCACACTATTTCCTTGCAGGGTGCTTACATTGGACACAGCAAATGCTCTGTAGCTGACAGCCAGAACTCCATCAGACCACTCATGGGAGACCGGGTCAAAACAACCGTACAGCTGGCCCATGGTGATGGCCTTAGGGTTGATGACCGTGATCTGCACCCGGTTCTCCTCCATCAGCCCCTGTGTCAGGCAAACCAAGCACAGGACAAGCAAGCTAACCATGATGGCTTCATAGATTTTACAGGCGTTTTATTAGAAAGCATTTTTGTCTGATGCTATGATATTCTAGTTTTCACGGTTACTTTTAACGTTCAGCTAGCAAACTTTATGGTCTGTAAGCAATGTACTCTCCCCACTCCACCGAAACCAAACCTGGTCAGCGATGTCTCCCAGAGCACCTGCTAGAACTCTGTAGGCAGAGGTTTTACCGCCCAGGGGCATTCCAGTGATCATGAAGCCATGGCGCACGATCATCATCTCGTAAATCTGCAGCAGGAAATAGAAAAACATCTGCATGGTAAACTACAAGCACTCTTAAATTTCCCTATCACAAATAAAAACAACCACACCCAAAACCCGTTAAGCACAACTCTATTTTTTACAGATGATATTGTTAACAAATCCAAGACAGGTAGACAGACAATTTATCATTAACCTTTTCAACACAGAAAAAATATTCTGCAAGACATCTTACAAAAGCCTGTGATACAACAGCACTGAAGGTGACCATGAACAGTTGATTCACATGCACAAACCTGCTGGATTTTCTCCAGGAAGAAGTCTGTGCACTGCAGGTTCATCTTTTCACAGTTGTTACGGACATTTGCATTGAGAATCTCATAGTCTGGTTCTGGCAGCTTAATACCAGGGAACAAGTCAGATGTGATGCCATCAAACAGAGGCAAGTCATGGTTTAGAAATTTGGGCAAGTTGACATCAATGATGGAGCGCAACATCAGAATGTTCTCATCTTCATCGGGGTATTTAAGCTGCAATAAAACAAGCTGATTATAAGCCTCCCCAGTGACATCAGAATTGTGCCTACTATTAATATTGCAAGTTATTTTGGATACAAGCGGCAATTCTCTCTTTGACAAGTTTCACTTTACAAGAGCCATTTCGTTACTCTGAAGTTAAAAAATGTCAGAAGTAAAATGTTTTATGTCCTCTTCCTTGCCTTGAGGTTTCCTGCAGCTGTCAGGACAGACTTGACTGCACGCATGCCATAGTCGTAGTGATGTTGAGAAGACAGTTGTTCAGAGCACAGCCTGTACACAGCCACAATCTTTACGGACAATGGTCGGGCTTGAACGAAGCCACAAGAGTATAGCGAGATCTCAGCAATCAGGGCGTAGTCAGGAACCATCATAGCCACTGTGCGGAACAGAGCCTGAAACACATACGATGACCTCATCACCCAAACCAGCATATCCTGTCAAGAAGTGTACAATCCCTTAGTTTCATAAACGCATGAAGACAAGCCCATACATGCAACCACACGATGTCTTCATCTCCTGTACACAGGTTCTGTCAATGTGGAGGACACACAGCAACCAACCTTGAGATTGTCTGGGAGCTCTGAGCGACCGGCATAGCCAGGATTCATGGTAATGAAAACAGAGCATGTAGGATCCAGTCGGATTTCTGTTCCTTCAAACAGCAGTGTGTCTGCTCCAGAGTTGATGCCTGCATGTTTGTAGACAAATAAAAGCAATCAGTAGCAGTGGTCACCAAATATTCACCTGCATTTATTCTGAACTTTTATCCATCCTGATATTCTTTTCACCCTAATCTTAAAAAAATGGCATATTGTGCAAATTTTGAACAGGTAAACACAAATTTTACTTGTCTTGGTGAGAAAGGTTGCTTGAAACAATTATGAGTAGAGGCCTGCAAAGCTAACCTCTCTGAATTGTAAGAATTTGTTGTGCCACCACTGACAGCACCTCCAGGTCAATGCGGTTGAACTCATCAAAGCAGGACCAAGCACCACATGATGCCAAACCCTAGGAACAAATATACCAAGCAAGTTACGACCAGAATAGCCACACAGAAAGCAAGAAACGATTCTATGCCATCAAATCAGTTTTAAGGTGTGACACAAAAACAATGCAAAACCAGATGAAAATTTTCTTTGTTGGGCTCTTTCTCCCTCAGTAACACATACACACATGCGCTAACAAAGTACACAATCACTGTGCTAATATCATTATCCTATAATAATAGGATGCAGACCTTCTCTGCACATTTGAGTATATGTTTACACACCTTGAAAAACTTTCCAAGGGCAATGTAGTCCAAGCCATCAGAACAGTTGAAGACGACACACTGTTTGGCAACGGCCTTAGCCAGATCCTTTGTCGTCTCCGTTTTGCCTGTTCCTGCTGGCCCCTCAGGAGCACCACCCAGATGCAGATGCAGGGCTCCAAAAAGGGTTCTGCACCCAGCATCAGTCACAAAATTGGGATTTTCCATCTAGGTATTTCATAATTTGATGCAGCCAGATGCTTCTTTTAGATATATCCTTTCTGCATGACAATTTGCCAATCTGCCCTTCAATTGTAGAAAAATCTATGAAGCATATTGTGGCAAGTAACACCCTCTGAATGCAACCTGCTTAAAGTGGAAATGAAGAACGCTCACCTGTAACACCTGTCTGTCAGTGGTGTAATGACAAGACGGCCACTGTTTCCCAGGTATTCATAGCCATACCTGAGCATGGAGTTGATCATGCGAGTGACCATGTTGTCCTCCTGCAAAGGACAGCATCCACCCCATGAACATCTCAGCAATCCTGCTCTAAAAGTAACAAACTCTTGTTCACCAAACATCCAAAATTAGATGACACAATATATCATTACATCCACACAATACTACTCCACATTTGATAAGAGTCACTTAAGTTTGAGAGGCTCAAAACTATTGCCTGATTTGGAATAGTATTTGTATAATGCTGTCACGGGCATGATTATCCATTCCCTGCAAACACGAAGTCACAAGAAGCAGGTGATTCAAGTAGCCTCTAACAACAGATGTGAACAGTGAAAACTGAAAACCTCTAAAGGGTTACAGAACAGCATCAGCATAATCCTGTTGATGGGTAAATCATGGCTCAGCTACTGCTCAAGAGACGTCACCTGAGAATGGACAGTCAGAGGAGTGAGAATGCTTGAAGCTCTGGTGTCTTAACATCAAGTGGCAACAGCTTTGCATGTGGCACCAGTACCAGACCACAGGGACAAGCTCAAGAAGACATGGGGGTGAGGCGATGTCAGGGGAGAACACATCACTTCACAGAGGAAGGAGAGACTTCTCATCATGCAGGTTTGTAGCCCCCATTTCTAGACCACCGCTCTGCTTTAAAATGACCTTCAGAATGTGACTGTCATTAGAATGTCACCTGAAACTTTGAGAGAACTTCAAGAAACTGGTCTAGGCCCAAGACCACCCGCAGTCTGTACACCAGTTGCCGAGCACAAACTCCAAGCATGACCAACAAGGAAATGGCAATATGCCACCCAAACACAGCCAAGTGGACATCCATCATATTCACAAATGAGACAAGATTTTGTCTGAACATGATGAATATGGAGATGCCTGAACCAGCGATTCCACAACATAACCCACTGTGGAGATGTGGAGGCGCCTCCTTTATGAAGAAGTAATTAAGCATGCACTCAAACACTCCTACACATTCACATTGTAACCGGCACACACGTGGCCCAAGTGGCAAAAACCAAATTTACCAGTGTGCGCCGTTGGAATTACAAAAGAATTTATTTTACGTGGGCTCAATCCCGGTTTAGGCACTCACTCACACAGGCGTCCAAATTGCAACCTACTCAACTACAGACGCGTGATAGCAACAAAACATTACATTTATTAACATTGAGACATAGACATCAAATATAAAAGGAACAAGAATTCTCACAAACGCAATTGCAACACATCACCTTAGCTAACGCTCTCCTCAACCATAAACTCGATACACTACTCCTACTACACAGGCCCCGCGCGCACGTGGTAAAACCAAAATGGATAACAGAAAGAGAAGAAATGAACCAATGACGAAAAAAAGGAAGAACCCAACAAGAATAAAGAATAAACCGGGGGAGGGAAAAGAACCAGAAAGAATAAAGAATAAACAAAGGAAGGAAAAAGAACCAGAAAGAATAAAGAATAAACAAAGGAAGGAAAAAGAACCAGAAAACGTGGCCCTGCAATCAAATGCAAGATTCCACATAAATTCTCGTGACTGTACGACGTCACAATTTACTAACTCTGGACCTAGCCAGTTACTGTTACACAAAGCTGAATGTTAGATCTTAAATCAAAACCGAAGTATTCATATATTGAAAGAATCAATAATCAGTTCCCTACAATCATTGTAGTACCGCTTGTATTCTCAAAACCTTTCAATGTACCAAGACCGGTTACAATTGAAAAACAAAGTAAATTTACTTGCCTGCACAAGCACGACCACGAGCTGTGAGTGGAAACTGCACAGCCGTTGTTAACAGGCACAGGACGTAAATGAAAATGACCCCGAACACATGTTTCCCGCGCAATCGGAAATGTTCCCGGTCGCGTTCTCACGAGACTTCCGGTCGCGGTCTCGCGAGACTTACAATTTTAATTACACAATACACTATTTCTTATACACAATATTTCCTAGTACAACTCCCTGAAAGCATTTTATAACAATCTTTTCAGGGGGGTTGTACAACATGCTTGAGGCACACACGCACACGCTGTTAGGAAGGTACATACACTAGTTTACATATATGACTACATCCACAGACATGGAGATAAGTTTTGTTGGAAGTCTGCAGGTGAGATTAAAGTCTGCAGGTGAGATAAAAGTCTGCTGGGGAGAGAAAAGTTTGCAGGTGAGATAAAAGTCTGTGTGCAGCCTCATGCTTTGGATACTTTCTCTCTCATACTCTCCCACACAGCCATTACCCAACCCCCAACCCCCCCAAAAAGGTTGATCTATAGACCAAATCTATTGAAAATGGAACAAATAAACAAAAAAGAAACAAATGCTTTCAAATCCAGGTTGGATTCTACCTCAGCTAATGGCAAATGGTCAGCAACCACAATAAAAGAATAAGAATTTTTAAAAAGATGGGGGGGGGGGAGAATCAGTGTGCAAACTGGGAGAGGTAGTCAGAAGAATGAATGTATTCTAAATAAGCTCACATTCAAAAGAGTAACGAAAAAGAAAAAACAAACTAAAACACAATTTGGGGAAATGGCTATGTGCTAACAAACAGGGGCTTATTATTTGCTAAAAGCCTCAATATGGCAATTACTGAAACAAGATATATGCATCTGACAAAGAAAAATAAATAAATAAAAAAATGGCTTCATCAATAACTTTACTCAAAAACTGTGCAGTCTAAAAAGGCCATCTACAGTAAAAAGCATTTAATTTTCTGAAATTTTAGCCACAAATTATCCTTCAAATATTAACGTGGGTGCATTCCATGCTTTTCACAAAAAGCCATTTTACCATCTTTCCTTTGTCTTCTGTTGGCTGTCTCAACAAATGTGAAGCATAGAAATACTGAAAGTTCTGCCTATAGTTGGCTACAGTTATGTGTAACTAGTGTATTTCTACACAACAGTTAAAACTGATCAAATGTCTTTTACTTCACACTAAATTTGTCAGTAAGAAGCAAACTAGTTTTCCAACACAATTTAACTATCCACAATTTCCAATACAGACAAACAGAGTGTTTGGGTGGGGGAGGGATATGTCCACTCATCTGCACAATTGCCAAAGCATCCACAAAATAAAACATCAAGAAGAAAGACCAGCATCCTTCCCCACTACAGATATTCTGAAAATACATTGCACATCTTTGTTCCAAAAATGACAGAAATCCTGATGCCACCTCACCCTACCAGTGGTTAAAAATATCAGCACTGACCTCCCAGTAATAGCGTAGTTGTGACAGCCAGTTGAAGTCCAGTTCTGATGAAACCTTGTCCTTGGTCAACTGTGCCTGAACATCACGAGCATGGACATCCAGCACAATCAATGCCTGCAGGGTGACACGGTTTTGCTTTGACAGTTTCCCTCGCACAAGGGCTACAATTTCATCGATTTGCTTGTTGTTGGTGTCCAAGTACTCCTCCATAGACTTCTGACCTCCTCTGATGGCCTGGTGAACATAGGTGGTCCAGAACTGTTGCCCAACACAAAGAACAGCCTGACCTGGCCACTGGCGCACCCACTGTCCTCGTGGGGTGGATGCGTAGGCTGCCATGGCTTCTCCAATCACCTGTGCATAAGGTATGGCCACTTCCAAACCACCATCTCATATCCTCACATTCTTTTTATTTTCAAATTCTAATTTTATTTCTAATTTCAGTTGCTGAATTAGTACTGAACTTAATGAAACAGCTGAAAGCTAACCTCATTTAAAATGTTGTGGCATAATATTTAGATTTGATAAAAGTTCTGCCCAATGAGGCTTATGGACATTTAGAACTCCAGAAATCCCTGTCCTTCCACTTGTGATAGCTCAGACCAAAGCTAACCTTGTGAAGGGATGCAATCATGTCTCCCTCAAGCTCCAGTAGCCATTTCTCAACTTGCCCACGAGCTTTAGAGGTGGAGATGACATCTCGCAGTTGTACAATCTCTCCCTCACTGCTCTTCATGTGGGTGATGTCAAGCACCTCAGTGAATTCCAGCCTGGCAATACCTTCAAAGCACTTCTTCAGATGTGGCTGCACTCTGGTAACATACACAGCAACAGCTTCAGATCTTTCCTTCCCAAAAGTCTTCAAATGGATGATGATTAACAGATACAGTAAGACTTCATTATTAATGAAGACTTTTGAAAATGCACCATAATCAGGTCTTAACTGAAAGGGGTCTTAACAGAGGGTACATGTAATGTAACCCAGCACAGATCAGTGAATAAAATTTTGGTTTTATCTAAGAGGGGGTTGTAATAGCAACTTTTAAAAACTTTTCTTTTCCGAAAGTACCTTGACTGACGTCCCGATTGCCTGTCTGCATTAACTTACAACTTTCTCTGTTCATCGTCTCTTATGATACTTTTACACCCATCTGTGACCGAAGGACGATCTGTTTCCCAACCTGTTGGTCAGTGGTGCGTTCATCTCTCCCTCTGTGTGTGTTCGTTGTTTTCACTAGCGTGTCTGTGTCCATCGTCCGCGCGAAGTGTGCATGAAATGTGTTCTCGCGCGTTAAAAATCCACATTTTATTTATTTATTTATTTATTTAATAGGGAAGATTTTTCAAAACTCAACCAGCCCAAAATCTGATATCATGTCCCTTGAAATGGTCAGTGACCAAATCAATAAAAAAATCAAAATCTTTCCCTAAGTCCCCCTCTCCAACCCCCATCCAATTTTTTCTGTGTTGTCTCTCCCTTTCTTGGTCACCCCCTCCCCCAGAGACATACAAACCAGTTACAACAGCACAGCATCACCACTGATTTTTGTTTAATGAAAGTAATGCACTAAGTTAAGAACACAAGCTGCATTACTGACTGCTTTGTAACAGAGATGGTCATGACATTCGCATTTGCCACAAATTTATATCTGTAAACAGTCATGGAGAACATTTGCCAAAGGTAAGCACAGGCTCCCAAAGGGAGATCGCAGCAGACCATTGATCATTTGTCATGTCTAAGTCAATGGTTGCATCAAGACTGTCTATGGTTTCAAAACCACAGTCAGAAAATATTTCAGTGCTTTGGTTTTAGAAATTCCATGACTCTTCCATGAGCACATGAGCAAAACAGTTTGTCCATGACTTCCAGGCCTGGAAATCGCATGGGCTTTTCTCAAAACTTTTCTAGAACTTCCAAGACCTGTACTTACCCGGTGCCACACAGTAATGTTATAGCAGAGCTACCATGGCTACATGATCACAGTTCTTAATGTTTCTCTTTAACTTTCTGTATAATCACTACCACTAGAAAATAAAGAATACATTTTAATGATCACTACCAAGTTACATAGATAACAAATACATGAAACACTGCTTCTGGAACAAAATTGGAAAAATGGGAATCCTTGTCTGTTAAGCCCTGCATGCGTACATGCATCCAAATAAGAAAACCCTTACCTGGTGGGATCCTTTGTCTCAGACAGGATCTCCAGCAGCTCATCATTGGACAGGAAGAAGAAACGTGGGAAATACAGCCGCTTCTTTTCCAGGTACTCATTCAAACCCTGAACAGTTTATCATTCAGTGAATTTCCAGCACTTCAGCATCTTTTGTCCAAATAGTTTCTAGGACTAAGAACTTACAAATCACTAAATAAATAAATGTTACTTGTGAGATTTAATTCTTATAGCAATTAAGGCCCTGATCACACCTCATGAAAACTATGCTTAATGCAGAACAGTTCATAAACTTGTAAGAATTAATTTCTAAACAGTCTACATATAAAGGTGGTGAACAATTGCCATGTCAGGCCATCTTGCCTTCTGGATAAGTTCAAGGAGTTCATTTGACTTTCTCAAGCGATCGAGGATTTTATCGATGTTCAGCACAGCCAGCACATGCTTGTCAAGCAGGGCTGATTTGATTATATCACGCCAATTCTTGTCAACAGTGGTGAACCGTCGTCCCTCCTCAGGCATCTGTGCCATGATGTCTGGAGAGGAGAAGATCGGCTCCAGGTACAACCATGTGGCCTGTACCTTTAGCCACTCGTCCAGGATGTCTTGCAAAGTCATCAGCTTGGTCTCCCAGTCCCTGTGACATTGTGGGACAAGACGACAAGGTAGCACAAATTCTTCACACATGGCCATTAAATTATCCCTTACAGAATCAGACACAACAAAACCCAGACTTCAGCCAGACTCCAACAGAGTGTCATCAAGCTGAACAGAACAGGAAAGAGGGAATTATGTCTGAATTATATCACTGACATCTAGTTGAACAATGAGAAATGGCACAGATAGACCACTGCTCATATAGCTGTGTGACATCAAAATATAATATTACAAGACCTCCTGCTGGACTGGCTGTTATTAAACAGGTATATATGGTTACTGACACTCGATGGCAAAGTAAGTATTTTTGCTCCTGAAATGCTCTGTGTTCTTCCAGCTTTCCTCTTACATATTCTGGAATTTAACTAAGCCACCTCTATCATACACCTATATTAGAATATAACATATCTTTTTATCCTTAAAGCAACATAGAAATGTACATTGTAATGACACTCTTAGGAAATAAAATCTAAAAATAATAGCATTTTTTTAAAAAAAACTATGAACCTCTATAATAGCAACCAATCAACCTTTCACCCGATACAGCCAATACAAGAATATACTTCCTAGCCTGCATTTTAAGTCCTGCAAAATTCGTATCTTGAAAGATGATAAATGTACAAAATAAACAAATTTAATTTTTCTTCTTAATAATATTGGTGGCAATAATCTAAAAATTTGTATAGCCCAGCATCATGCTTAAGATCAGTGCACAACAGAAATACATGAACATATTTCAACAAGAGGATAAACAAAAAACAGTAAGGGAGACCAAGTGAAGTAGATACAAAAGTTTAGTTAAGAGTAACACATGTAAATATAAAGGGAAATCAACAATACTCAGTAAAGCAAATGTGTACACCTGTAAACCATCAATAAAGACACATCCAAGTGGAAAAGTTTTTTAAAAAATAATTGGACTAATTTTCTAACAAAATGCTGCCTCCAAAATATTGGTCCGACATTCCATTCCATTCATACATCAGACTTTCAAACATTTGTATTGTTATTTATGTGCTAGCTGTCGCCAATATAACATCATACTGGCGTCTGGAACCCTTCATTGGCATAATCTCCAAACTCTTGCTCTGGCTGCAGCATGACAAGGCTAGAGTATCCAACAGAGGGCAGTGTGTTTTGTCCTAGGTAACAGACTTTATTTATGAAGAAACCAGTGAACTGAAGATTGAGGGTGTTTCTGAAGACAGTGCAAAGTGTGAGAATGAAGTGAAAGTGAAAGACGAACACATGCCATATTTCTGTGTTCCAAGAAGTTTATTTCAATACCAAAGCAAGCGGGATGAAAATAAATAACTGATAAAACTTAGGAAACACAGTCGTGCTTCACCTCCATGGAAACCACGTACAGCAGTACCAATGCACTGATTCTCTAAATGCTGACTTACGAACTCAAACGACAGGTTCTGGGTGTGTTTTCCTGGTACAAGCCACAATAGTGACATGGGCTTTTATAAGCATTTTTGCAGAACTTCAGCCACTCCACATTTCAGTGCTTTACTGCTTGATCTCTATAACACAAGTGTGAAGCAGTAAATTGGGAACTGACCACGTTTATCTCCCTTCATCCTGGCTGTGTAAATTTTGTAGTGCCAATCAAGTGTGCTTGCTGTGGACTCACTAAATAATGGAACAGAACTGCATAAACTTTCAAAGTATTTTTGCAAAATTATAGCTTTTCCAGCACTTATGACACATTTGTGAACTGAGACAACAGTGACTATGTGCTAAGTTCTCTTCGTCCTGTCTGTGTAAAGTTTGTTTGTTTGTTTTTTTTTGGGGGGGGTCAAGCGTGGTCTCCTTAGGCTTGTGAAAAGATTGACAGATTTAATAACAAAAATATCTTGACAAAACAACAGTTTTTCCAGTGCTTGGTATACATTTCAGTGCTTTATCGAGCCAAAGAAATGTGACACAATAGTGTGGATTTATTGTCATGCTGGCTGTGACACTGTAGATGTCAAGTGTGATCTCCTTGAACTGACCACGACAGTGACAGACGATATTATAATTATTTCTCAGAAAAGCTTTGCCAGTGCTCTGGATATATTTAAATGCTTAAGCTAGATGAATAAAATGTAAATGACACAACAGGGACTGACTGTATTGATTTCCCTTCAACCCGTCTGGATGAACTTGGGTGTGTCAGCCGTGCTTTCCTTGGATTCGCCACAACAGTGACATGGATTTTAAGAATACACTTTTTGCGAAACTAGAATCCAAGATCCAGGACCCACTACAGCGCTTCACATACACACACATATGTACAGACAGAGCTTTGGAAACACATACACACACATACATACAGACAGAGCTTTGGAAACACATACACACACATACAGACAGAGCTTTGGAAACACATACACGCACATACAGACAGAGCTTTGGAAACACATACACACACATATGTACAGAGCTTTGGAAACACTCTATGGATTCCTCCTCGTATAAACCTTGTAAATAAGCAGCAACCACGTTTGACTAAGTGAACTTTTAAAACAGTTGGAAGAGAGGCCACATTCAGCTCAAAAACATTATCTATGTTAGATTTCAAGCAACATAATAGTTTCATCATTTTTAGTATTTTGTTAGAACTAAATTCAATCATATAACATTTAACATCAATTTTTAAATCCAAAGTCTTAGAAACACTGCTCTACAGCCATTAGTATACAAAGAATGAAACACATAAAAATATGAGGAGTTAAAAACAAGATTTCCAAGTAACCTGGACAATTGGACAAGTCAAACTTTTATAGACAAATATTAAGTCATAGCAAGTCATAGCAAGTCATAGCATAAAGAAAATATATGTCATGAAATCAACTAAGAATGAGTACCTCATTTCGGCTTCAAATGGTTGGATGAAAGGAGACCCTCGCATGGTCTGAGTTTTGACAATGTGGTCGTCAAGCAGCTGCTGGATGTCATCCACTGAGGACAAGATGGATGTGCCTGTCTCACGGTACGGGATGATGGTGAACTCCATCTAGTGGCCACAAAAACACAGGCTTCCTAACACACTGTACCTGCTTAGTCATGCAATATATTACTTGGACTGGCTTTGTCAAAAACACAGAAGCCTGCCACAAATCTGCACAGGAAGAGAGCTTAATTACAAAGATTTACACAAATTATGCAGAAAATTGCGTACAAATGCACTTGTGTCCATTTGAAAACAAGCATATTTTGCAGAGAAAACTGCCTTCAGCTTACCGGTGCCCACTCTTTCTTCATATTCTCCAAAGCCTTCTCTAACCCATACTCCTTGCTGGCAGCTTCTGAGATGCTTTCAAATTTTGCAATGTAAGGTTCAAGGTTCATGTCGACAAACTTGCTGAGGCACGAAGTTTCATCTGGCTTCACTGGAAAGCCAACAATTTCGGAAATCTTTTCCCAGTGGCGGTCCCTCAGCCCGGGGTTGAACAGCGTCTGCACCAGCGGGATGTGTTCCTTGAACTCCTCCACCTTGGCCTTCACCTGGCGACGTTACAAACAAAAGAGGAACATGTGACTGAATAACGACAACAGGTAAACAACCAACAAGAACTCCAACCTAAAGAGCTCCCACAGCTGAAATCCTTGGAAGAGTTGACTATGGCTATTCGTCACCTCCATTTCTCTTTCAAACATCTGCATTTGTCTTTTATGCCTGGTTCCCCGATTCCTCCCCCCTCCCTCCACCACCTCCCAATTTCACTTTCAAAGAAATTTACAAACCTAATGTGAGCCATCAATGAATGAGTCAAGGGAGACTTCAGTTTGAAAGCACATCATTACAGATTGCTTTTGGTGTCTTCTCATTCTTTTCCTGTTTTGGGTGACCACTTAGACTGTAAGTCTGTTTTCAGTACTGATGTTTGAGATGGTTAGCTTTAGTTGGCTAACTCCTCTACATGGATCTACCTTACACAAAAAAAACACCAACCTTTGCTGCAATCTTCTTTGGAGCAGCAACATTTTCAAAGCCTTTTTCTAGCTTGTACAGCCCACGCCAGATGTTCCCAACATCCTGTTCCACCTGATCTGGGTTCACATTACCCATTGGTCCTTCCATCCAGGCTCTGTCATCATCATCATCATCATCATCATCATCATAGTAATTTCCATCATTATATTCAAGGTTCTTTGCAGCATTAATCAATAGGATAACAGGATTTCATTCAGGTAATGTCTCCAATAGACCAGAAAATGATTTAATGATGAAATCTACAAACAAAACCTAAGCTGACTCTGGGAGCAACAAACTAGCTCTTTGAAGGCAGTTCAAGTAGGATGCGTGAAATCCTTGTAAAACTTTTAACAATCCTTACCAACACTTTAACTTTAATCACAAGTGCACACATACACATATATGGACATATATATCCATATATACATCTTTGCTGCACATAAGTAGGTTGGCATGCACTCAAAACATACAGAGAACACCCCGTGCAACAGGCTGCAAGAAAGTCCATCTAGCTGGTTGTTACAGGATTCAATGTATTTTGATACATTGATGGCTCATTCAGAACACACTAATATTATCCCATTCCAAAAAAGCTTTTTTTAAAAAGTTCCTACATACATGCTAGATACTTTTGAGAATCTGCTTCCATATACTTTTTGTTGAATTCAACTTTGTACAGGTTGAGTCAAGGTTTCAGAAAACGCTGTTATCAACGTTGATGAAATGTTCAAATTATTTCTGCTACACTGGATTAATGTTAAGCGGCTACTTACTTGTATTTGTTGTTGAAATCAACAGTTACTTCATACAGGTTGAGGTAAGGCTTCAGAATGCCAATAACAGCCTGGCGGTGAGGGTATGTGGTCACCTCCCAGCCAAAAGCCTCCTCTTCTGCGTTGAAGGCTTCGATCTGAACAGGACCAGATTTTTTTTTTCACTTAAAACAGGGCCATTAACATATGCTTGCTACTTTCTCTCTGTCACCTTATCTAGGCTGTTAATTTTTTGGCATATTATCTTTCAAGCATATGATGGGGTTTCGTGTCCAGCGCATGAAGAAAAACAATTTGCATGTGATCTTTTTTTCACAAAAGAAACCAATGGTTTGTTTTAAAGCTGAGATCCTGCTTTTGCTTGTATAAAATCCTGAGTTTATTTACAACTTTACTTATTTTGAGCCATCAACTGGCAGGGTAGTTATCTCTGGCAACTTAGAAAATCTTTTCTTGTTTGAATCGATGCCTTCAGTTCCTAACTGCCATTGTTTGGAAGAAAACAGCAACTATACCTTTAACCTTTAGCATAAAAGACTGACACAGAGACATCAAAAAGTGTTAACAAGTTTGGAAACCATATTTGCTCACCAAACAAATTAGTTTGATTTATAGCATAGTAATGAGATCTAAACAGTGAAAAGTATTCAGGTAAACAGGTCTTTAATTATGTGACATTTTACCTCTGCAGCAAAAACCATGTCCTCCATACCCAACTCAGCAGCGTTAACGAATGCATCAAGTCCTAATGATGCTGCATACCCTCCCACATTTGTCAAGTGTGTAGAAAGATTTGTCAAGTGTGTAGAAAGATTTGTCAAGTGTGTAGAAAGATTTGTCAAGTGTGTAGAAAGATTTGTCAAGTGTGTAGAAAGAAAGCCAGCAAAGAAGAGGTAGACACCTTGTCAGCTGCAGCCTGCAGCTTGGTGTCCAAGGTCTGGGCCTTCTTGAGATACCGAGCGATCTCAGCCATATCCCCAAGATTGTGAAACTCTTCCACCTGCTTGGCAAAGCTTTCAAGTTCCTCCACAAACCGATCTCGGCGAAGCTGTCAACAAACAAAAACATGCTTTCAAAGATAGGCAATCACTGAGGCAAAGTTACCAGGAAACACACAAGCAAACAAACAAAAGCAATAAAAAGCAGACAGCCATCCAGAATGTTTGCAGATAATCCAAGAACAAGCTGCTCGCTACCTTCAGCCCTTCTTCAAACTGTGCTTTCTTCTCAGACATGATGAGTTTGTGCTCATCAAAGACAGCTGCCATTCGCCCATGCCACATGAAGACCTGGGCATTCAGACGGATTTCCGCTGGTGAAAAGCTTGCAAAGTCTGACAAGAAAGTCAGACGTTCCTTTGATGCCATGAGGCGCTTCTCCATCAGAAAAATGGTATCTGACTCCACTTTCTCAATGTATGCTTTCAAGGACATCAATTCCTCTGTGTTGGCAGGTGTAGTTAAAGCCTTCTCAGCAATGGTTTCATAGTCATCACAGAGTCTGAGAATGATATGCAAGTGGTCAGATAATTATATCTATTTCAAATATGTAAATAGAACAAAAATTATATGAATATATACATATATAACATAAAAAGTACATTCCAGAGAGTGGTGCTCTGAAGTTACATAACATTTGTTCTTATAGCCCTTTTGCTTGACCACCATGGTGAAGGCATCCACTTCTGAGGTGAGACGTCGGTGGTTCGCCTGCCAGCCAAGTCATACCTTAGACTTACATTTCACAATCTAGTAGCTGCCCTGCCAGATGCCTGGCACTATCGGGAACAGTACTAGTTGGCCCGGTGTCAGAATAATGTGACTGGGTGGGACTGAAGTCAGTGCTGCGACAGCAGTCCCACATGTGGCAGCACTTAAACTTGTCTAAACCTGATATGCACTTAGTTTGCAACAGGAGGTTAAGCAACAAAAACTAAACCAATCTCTCTCCTCAAGGACAAAGTCATAGCAAGCATGAGACGTTGACACCCCCTGTGATAAACAGCTCAATGTTTTCACCAAAGGATTGCCACTAGTAAGACTGTCTAGTATCATGAAGAATGATCAGATCCGTTTAGCTTCTGCACTAATTCTTCTAAAGATCCCACTCAGCACTGACACCGACAACTGGAGGAAAACATCTAATAGAACAGAGAGCTTAGATGGTTGCTGTGCCATACTAACTTTTTGTTCTCTTCCTGATGATCCTTGCACATCTTGGTCATTAACTTATTGCGCAAGGTCTCTGCTCGCCTCCCCAGCTGATGGATCAGGTCCTGACAATGCAGTTCAAACATGCCGAGTCGAATCACCTGCCAGGTATAAACCTTGCCCATCAATACCACAACTATGTGCACATTAAATACTCTGGCAGAGTCCACTCCACTTGTTAAAGCTGAACTACAATATTTTAACTTTTTAATTGAAAATATTGTCTTTTTAAAGTTGAGAACAGTCTTGTTTTGAAAAAAGGAAGTCCCATTAAATTTCTACATTTCCCCTGCTAAATGCATTGGTTCATCATAAGCAGTTGATAATATTTATAAGCATATAATTTTTGGTGGCTGCTTTTTATATTATATTTGAATTGCATTAATCATATAAACTCATTCTCTTTCAATGTACAGCTAGGTGAACAATATGGGGAAGCTGATCATAGAAATACTCAAGACTGTGCATAAACGACAATGACAATGAATTAAGCTACCTCTTCTCTTTCCTAAACTGGGTTTGAGTGACAGCAGGTAAGAAAGCTTTACACGTACAATAGTGCTACATTCTACACACAGGCGTCTCAACATTTCACTGTAATGGTATGTTCTTCACATTCATGTACGTACATTTTGTGCTTGTGAATAATTAAATGTAAGGTGATGAAATAAGAGAAATCAGTGACTTAAAAGATTTTATAATGTTTTTTAACTATTTAAAAAGAAACATTGTTTTCTATTTAAAAATTAATGTTGTTTTTAACAATAAAACAAAATGGATTATACACAAAAGGTAGATATGATGATAAAATACATAAAATTCAATGACATAAAGAGATGTGCAAGATCTGTGCAGTCCCATAAAAACAATGAAACATTTAAAGAAAAAAAGACAAATCTTAAACATTCACCAGTGATATATAAATTTCAGTTTAATTTTGCATTTTTGGAGGATCATGAATTTATAGTTGTCTCCTCCTCGATGTCTATCATTTGGAAAGATACTACATAATTTCCTAAAAACTCTGATCAGAACGCAAATAAAACTCTTCTGCTTTGACACTCTGGAAACATTTTTTTTCCACTTTAAAGTTTTGGATGAAGTTTTAAAAATCAAAGATACTGAGACCACAGAATGAATCTGACTCATGTCATATGCCCAATAGCACAGTCTTCGAAGAACAAACAAAACACCCTCCTGAGGCCTACTATGGTGCTCTCCTAAACAAAATGGGAATCAATTCTCTTAAAAGAATAGAAGCTTTAAATGCATGAACATCAAAGTAAATTATTTGCAAGATTTGTATGATGGGAAAGCTACACAAGGTTTAAACCGTAACTGGGTACATATATACATTTTGCAGATACCAAAGTACTTGTCCAATGCAGGTCTGACTTTCTGCATATTTCTTTACATAAACGTAGCTCAAACCCCTGCTTTATTTTTGACACAATATATTAAGACACTGTGCAGTGTGAAAAAGTCATTGTTTTAAATTGAAAAGTTGACATACCCAAGGAAATCCCAATATCTTTTCAAAAAGAAAATGCCAAAAAAATCTCTAAAGGTTCTTAGAAATTTGAAGTTTCTCTTGACAATGCCATATTTTTGTAAGCACATACTGAAAAGTATGCTCACAAAATGAAAGAACAGAATAAGAACTCAACTTCAACTATTTTAACACTTGCCTGTTGGGCGGACTTCTTTGGAGACAAAATTAGCAAATAGTGAAAAATTTCTCCAGAACAATAATAAATATCTACTGGCAAGTTACTTTTTCTGCATTTCATTACAGTCCACAAAATGTATACAAAGGTTTAAAAAAAAGTACAGGGCAAAATAAATAAATGCAGACTTGTGTATTTCAAATATTTTTAAAATTTTCATCCTCCCAGCATATCTTGCTTGTACAAATAAAACAATCTTTGCAGGAAAGAGAAGCACTTGCATTGTAAAGACAGCTAATAGATTTGATTTCATGATGTAAAGTCATGCCACATGCTACAATGCTCCCTAAACTTAAGATCAGTCAGGCCCACCTTCTGAGAGCTGTACAAGATTTCATCATACAGTTGCTGGTACTTGTTGATTTCTTTGCAATACTCTGCAAATGTATGAGTCTCTTCTGTGATGAATCGATCCACATCTGCTTCAGCCTGCACCGAATGACCCAAGAGCTTGTTGCTTAACAGCAGTAGATCATGTCCTGGTTTACTGAACTTTTGAAGAGATCATGTCAATATGCCAAAACAAGAAATAAGCAAAACCAACACAAGCAACACAACCCACCCACCCACCCCACCCGACCCACACACACCCCGCTCAAACTGCAGCTGAATAGTCATCGTTGGCCACAAACAACCAATCAGAAGAACCATAATGAAACTGCTCTGCCACACTAACCCACTCTCAGATCACCTCTCCAGTTGTGCTAGCAGTCCTTTCTTACAGCACTTCAGAAAGGTGGGAAGGGACCCACAGTTGGGCTGTATGGCATCTTGATGAAAGAAATTTTGCTCCCAAATGGCACTTCTTTCAGCATTACCACATGACATGAATATTTATCAGAACAGGTAACAGGAGAAAGGCATGCATCTGATAACTGAAACAGTCTGCTGCATGTTGGCCAGAGGATCAGGAAAATTAGTTTTCCAAGTCAGAATCTGTCCAAGGACAAGAAGAAAGAAATAAATTCAGTCTAGCAAGTAAAAGCTCAACCTGGAGGCAGAGGGGAATCACTCACAGCATAAACAGAAAACAGAGATGGGGTTGGCCACAGCTGATGTCATGCCCCAATTATCAGCAACTAGTCCAAAGCTCAGTACAGAAAAGGTTTTCTCAGTACAGAAAAGGGTGAGCATGTGAAGACATAGGGACAGTAAACTGTGAACTGCATAGAAAATTTATCTGCATTTCAAAAACAAAAGGGACCCATACCCCCACTAGATCACTCATGATCTGACAAGCACTAACATGCTAGAAACCAGGCTGGCTACTTCAGGTATGGGGTATCAGAAAATCTATTCTTACCTCTACAACATGAGCTAAGATCATGTACAATACTTCTCTGTTTAACAGATGAAAGGGTGTACAACTGTCTTTGTCGTACAGTTTGTCCCTCAGAACTAGTACCAATATATCCTTGGACCAAGTTCAACATCTCATAGTGCTGTTGAACCTATAAATTCCATGCACCACTAACGTCCATCACAACACTGAATGACAAACAGGAAATGACTTTAGGTCCAACCACAGACATGTACATTTCTAACCTGCTTAGTGATGAGGAATGAGTATTTGTCAAAGACTTTGCAATACTCAACGGGCCCAGCACTCTCTTCCTTTATGACAGCAGAGACCTTTCTGGTGTGAGTGTACATGATACTGTCGAGTATAACAGGCTTCAAGTACATTTTTGCTTTATTCCCATTCTGAAAACACAAATAAAGCATAACTACCAATGATAGTCTTTGAATATTTCATTTACAATAACTGCAGCAATAAAACTTGTTTTATAAAACTCATGCATTAATCACACATTAGTTTATGCCAGTGCCCACCATAGTTCCTTTAACAAATGAACAGAGAATAGTGACCAAAGTTTGACAGGCACAAAGATTATCACTCCTTAAGTACATCCATGTAGTAAAACCTGCACTAATCTAAAAATTGTGCAAATCTGTAACATCTATAAGATTAGGTTTGTGGTTTGTCCGACTCACCCATTCTGAGTAGAGTTTGGTCTCCACCCTTGGAACAACAGTGGAGGCCTTCACTATGCACTCAAAGATGTTGAGAAGAATAGTCTCAAAGTCTTCAAATGTCGGCTCAAATTTGATCTGAGTGTCCTCCAGAATCAAGCGCTGTATAAACCCTGAGTGCTCATATGCCCGTGTGGACCACTGACATCAGACAGAACACCTCCCAAATGTAAAATGCATAGATGTGTGAAAACAAAGGTGCCAACCAAGTAAGCATTTCAAAGTTAGGCTGAAGATACAGTTTGTCTGCTTAGTGGCTAAAACAGAAAATTTTGTCATACAAAGTAAATAAGGTCTGGACCTAGATGGGTCCAAGCGACATGATGAACTGCTGAATTATAAAGGGTTAATTTGAAATCTAGCTGAACACTATTGTTGCTATTATCAAAATACTACCCACCATGCAACTGGGTATGACTGCAGAGGCTGGTCACAATCTGATTGCCTGTATGCATGACTTCCCTTGCTAGCCACTTTTTAATGTGAATCTCCCCTGTCCCAGCAGTTTTACCCCATGCCGGACTATCTCTCCCCACTTCACCCAGCTAAGTGGCTGGGTTTTTTTTTTTTTTGTCTTTGCCTTCATCTGTTTCTGCCCTTATCTGTCTTTGTCTCCATCTGTTTGTGTTTGTGTTGTCCTGATGAAGGGGTAATGTCCCGAAACTGCCGACTGTGTTGTTTATTTTTTAATTTAATGTAGCTTGCCTCGGTTCCATTTTTGTTGACTTACCCTTCATTAACCCCTTCCTTCCCACATGGGTGAAATCACCAACTCAAAAAAAAAAAAGATAAGAAAATGGGTAGGAAAAAACTTATCCATGGCCACAAGCTGCACAAACTGTCAACTAACAACACAATTTTGTTTTGAAAATGTTGGAGTGAGGGAGGTTTCCAATCTTTAAAAAAAACCTCATGTTTCCAGACTTTGCCGTAATATGCAAAATAATCTTCCCTCATATTTCCTCAGTTACTGGTTGACTAACACTAACACCACTATCACCAAAAAAATTAACAAGAAAAATTTTTTAAAATAAACAAAACCCAAACACACATTGTTAACGATTTCTGCAATGTGCATGAAGCACAATTTTGTTTCCTAAAATACAAATTATTTCAAAGATGGAAGTTTCATCAGCCCAGATTTTGAAAAGATGGATATTTGTCACTAACATGAAAGATCTGCACCCATAGAAATAGCCATCATTGCTGTAAATTTTTAAGACATATAGGTGCTCGTAGTCTCAGGGTACAAAAAGAACTGGATTAGTGCCCTGAAGTGACATTTGTCTCATATCTCACAACTAGCATACTGAAAGAAACCCATCTTTTTCTGCATTAACATAATAATCTAACCCCTGTATGTTATGCTTGATTCCAATTCCTAGCTCTAAAAACTGGCGGTAAAAAAAAAACAACATACTGGGGGTTGACAAAGCAAGTCAGTGAAATCGTTGATGGAGTTAATGGTCAGCTGCTGTAGGTTTTCCGTCATGAGGGTGGCTGCACAGTTGAAGAAGGATTCCAGTCTGGCCTGATCCTGGTTACTTGGCACCAACTTGCGCTTGTTGCCCTGGTAGAAAATGGTCTGAACTTCTGGGAACCACCTGCACAACAGCCACAATATCAGTATCACCTGGTGGTGCTCTTCAAGTGACAAAAATGCCTATTTCCAAGACATCAGCTTATCTCTAGCACATTTAATTCTCAAGTAGGTCTGAATGTCATTGGCATTTGATGTGAAACTTTCCCATAAAGTCAAGATCCAGGTAGACACTAAGTGCCAAAGTGGAACTTTCAAAGAGGAAATTTACAGAGACAGGAAGATTATATTAATGACAACAGCCTGCAAGTTCTAGCTTTTGAAATGGTCAGAACTGTTCCAGCAGGGTATGCTTCATTCAATATACTGGCTTAAATTTAATTATTTCCATATATCTGCTCTCTGATACCCTGCATGCATCACATCCTATAAAACAGACACAAAAGCAGAGACAGCAACAGGCCTTCTGCCCACTGTTTTAAATAGCAACACTCACTTTTTCAGCAGCCGTTCTTTGGCTGCTTCAATATGGCGGATGAATGTTTGCTGAGCTGTTTTCAGTTCCATAGACTCAGTGCGGTTGTGAAACTCCTCAATATCGATAAATCGCAGAGTGCTGTGAGTAAAATATTACAATATACCTATATAGCATAATAGGACTGAGCTTAATTTTAACCTAGACTCGCCGCAGTCTCTCTTGCACTCCTTGGCCCAACACACACACACACACTTCTGAACACTTTCAGGAATGACATTTTTTTCAATCTGCTGATTAATAAATAGACACCTAGCATTTGTAAATTCTTAGAATGCTTAAAAAATAACAAGACAACAATCATGCATCTACAGTAAACTATAGTAAAACTGCATCAAGTACATCAAAGCATAACAAGGAATACTGCTACAAAAGTACCTGAAGGACGTGTGCCACAGGCTAAGAACCTGCAGCATGCAAGGGTTGGTGCTGTGCAGATTCTGGGCAATGATGTCAAATGCAGCCACATAAGACTGGTGCCAGGGCTTGGGTACCACTGCCATCTCCTCTCGATGGGGCAGGGGTTTCTCTTTCTTTTCATCCTCCAGCTGGCGTGGATCCTTCAGCACAAAGTCAACTGGCAGAAACATTGTACAAAGCCAGGTCAGGAAGTGAGGACAGGTCAGACGTTTTGCTGGTTTTCACAGTTGTATGGGAGTGTGCTTATACATGCACACATGTGCATGCACACACACATACACATGCATACATCCACATGTACACTCATGTATGCAGTAATTCACATATGCAGCTGCAAACTTTTCTGCAAGCTCCCTAAAATGCAACTGTAAAATTGTACATAAGAAAAGCTGCACACACCAATGGCCTTCTTCACGCTCAGAAGATAGTCCTCACGCATTTCGTCGGACAGGTTTTCTATAGTCTCTGCACGGCCAATCTGAAGAAAATTACAAATGAAAAGCCATGTGCACACAAGCATACAAGCATCCCACAGCCCACCAGAAGAATATCCTATATAGTGAACTCCAAGTAAACTGTGTATACAAAGGAAACTTACCTTCAGCTGGTTTGAAATAAGAGATAGAACATTTTCAAGCCAGTAGTCTTCCATGGGGGCCACATGCTCTGTATCAATTCCATTGTGGATGTAGTAGTAGTATCGCTGCCATAATAAATAAAACCAAAATAAAACTTATGCCTTAATTTCAAGCAATGACAGTCTCTCCAAAATTCAGTAACACATAGCGTATAAACTGCGACTGTAATCTACATGGGCTACATGTACACTCCCTTCTTTTTCAGGACTAAAACCTTTTATAATTAATTACACTCTAGGAGAATTCTGAAAGCCTCATTACACTTAATCAGCAAGTTTTCATCAGACTTTCAACTCACCAGAATGTCTTTTTCGGCAGACGTTGGGGATCCTGCTCTTGATGTGCCTGGCAGCTCCCCATTTTCTGATATAGGAGCAGGCTCAGGTAAGACTGTGTCATCCTGTCTGGAATCAAGATGAATCAACTCAATCCTGGACCATTATTAAGATGATATTTTTATGCAAAAGCACTTTCTCATTATTGTTTGCTATTGAATCATTTTCCTGTGAGGGGAGAACTGCACTACAAAATCTTGAGAAAAGTGGTTCCGAAAAGAATCTCTAAGCGTAACCAGAATATAAATGTAATGGTTAATTCTTTCACAGCTTACACACCAATATGAGACGATCAAATTACGAAACTCGAGAAAGAGAAAGAAATTACAGGATAATGTCCACAAGAGCTTTTCGGAAGTTTTCTCTGTCTTTTTTGGGCTGTTTACTGGAATCAGTGGTTCCATTCTGTTGAGATGTGCCTTCCATAGGCTGCAAGCGGGCTGGCTTTTTGCGCCGTGGTGAATCCCCTAAGCAAAAGCAATTGGCACAGTTATTCCCCACTAAATAGACTTAATTTTGTTATGCATTGTGAAGAGATGCTGGTATGTTGGAACATCTTATTCCGTGAATTGCAGTTCATCATCTCCAGTAATACAGTGGTTTAAAAAAATGAAAAGAAAACAAGTGACTGCTGTTCAGAATAAATAAAAGTGACAACAAATAAAACTTGGACGAGCGAAAATGGACAAAACAAGACATAACATTGATATTTTGGGGCTTTACCCCTTCATCAGAATGACACAAACAGATAATGATTAAAACAAGTACACGTACAGCTGGGAGAAAGATGGTCCGCCAAGGCTGCTGGACTAGAGAAAAAAGGGTGAACTTAGTAGGTGGTGGGATGTGTTAAACTGCCGAATAATGGTGAGACCACCTGCAGCCAACAGAATGACATATTGGATGGGGCCAAAGAAAAGAAGCAGTGAGGGTAAGGGGAGAGAAGATAAAAGATGAAAAGGAGGGGGACAAAACAGGTGGAGAGGAGGTTAATATTTTAAGTTTAGTCCAGTAGGTGCCATAGCGCCAAAATGGGAAATGTAGGGTGGAGGATAGATGGGAGGAGTGAAAATCCAGGTATGCGTGTGAGTCTGTGGGTTTGTAGTGGATGGTGGTTTCTAAGCAGCCATCCTGCAAGGTTCTCCCATTCAACAAAACAAGAACAGATCAAGACAAAAAAAAACAGATAAAGGCAAAAAAACTGTTTTGCTTGTATCTGTTTTTTGTGTCTGTTATTAACTTTATTCATTTCCAAGCAGCAATCATTTGTTCCTTTTTATCAATAAAATTGCAGCTTTTAGTTTTACTTTGCACGTTAGCATAATTTGAATTTGAGAAAGTTTACTTTCAAGCAAATGCACTTCATAAACAGGGGTGCTATTTACTTCTATGGTATCATAAAGTTATTCCATGTGGTGTGTTGAAGAAAACAGGTACATGTGCCAGGTGCAACCAGATATGTGCTACACTGCAAGCCTCTTGATCATTTTACTCGGAAAACTATTACCACACCTGATCCTATGACTCTGTGAGACAGCTTTCATAAATAAACCAGAGAGAGAGAAAGAAAGAAAGAGACAGAGATGCGGAAGGAGAAAGAGAACTTTGAAACACTGCTAAGTAATGAAAGGTTACAATCAATTTCACCATTCTGCTACATCAGGATGGAAGGTGTGCACATCTATACCATTCCAACAGAATTTCTGAACTTTAAAAAGTGACCAGCCCAACAAGTTTATCTTACATTGCACGTTATATGGGTACTACAGCTACATGGAGGTAATAATGCTTTCCCAAAAAAATCCACAATTTCTTCTAGTTCTGAGGAATTTCTCTTTTTTTTCTCCAGACCGATTACTCTGCCACATTATAACAGACAGACGGACGAAAGTTTAAGAAAAACAGGATTGTGACTGTGAAGCACACAGACATAATGGCTAGCCGTCTGCTAACAAAGCCTCACTAGGTTTTTATTATTAATGCGACAACCCTACACACATTCCTAAGGGCCACAACCTTATTACTGATTCATGGAATTTACTCACGTGCTGTAAGTTCTTGAACAAGATCAATGCCACCTTGATCTTCATCTTCCACGGCAGTGGAGAGAATGAAAGATGGAGGGTTGTCATGCCACTCAGGTTTGCTGCGTTTCAGTGGAAGGATGGGCAGGAACCGAATGGGATCATTGGTACCTTTCCCTTTGCTGCCTCCTCCCCCTGCCCTGGGAGTGAGCTGCTGTAATGCGTTCAGAACAATAATTATTATCCACAGTGATTACACGTAAACTGGAAAGACATAAGATACATTCCTTTACACTGCTGTTTATCACATTCCTTCATACTGCTGTTTATCAAACACATTCCTTCATACTGCTGTTTATCAAACTGCTTCATCATGCTATTATAAAAGACCAGATACATGTATGTACATGCTGCACCTTCAAATATCTGAAAATAAAACTTCGACTTAAGATGCCACTATATCAACTGGGAAATTGATTTTGATTTAATTATAAACACTAAAACAGGAATGCCCATTTCAAAAGTAAAATCAAAATTAAACTGCAGGTGTTAAACAATGTGATTATGCAGCTAGACAGGAGACAGTCCATTCCTCTTACACCAAAAAACACTGTCTACTTTGCTTATGTTCACTAGCACCATATCACTCGGTGGAAATGTATGCTGTGCTGCTCGTGTACATTTTTCATATCCAAATATCTAACTAGAAATAGGAGACTCATAAACCAACACAGTTTTTAGATTTTTTTTAGCTTTACACTTTCTGTATTTTCATATTTCATTTGTAATACAGTAAATAATAGATTTCTTTCGAGATCTAATACATATATAACAATTCAAATTTGGTATATGTCAAATTATAGTTTTTCCCCACTATATACAGGAAATTAACCCAAGTTAAACCTTTATAGTTCAGCATAGCCATCAGTCACTTGGCCCTATTCTTCATCAGAATGCAATTCACAAATGCCTAAAATGACCAGAAATCTGTGCCCTCCCCCACCCCCCACAAACACACTGAATTACACAAGCACACCAAATCAGAATGTAAAGAGTCACAGCATTTACCAGAAAATAACTTTAAATAATTTTAATATAGGTGAAGAATAAATACATCATCATTTAGCAATAAAATGCAGAAAAATCATGCAAAGGAAATCAAACGGAGTAAAATTCACAACAAATGAATATTTTATCAAATAAAACATGTAAGCAAAAATGGCATCAAACCATTATAACTTTAAAATATGTCAACAGTATTTAAAATGTTAAATATTCATGCAGCAAAAGTCTGATCTTACCAGTGAGAATGCATTTATGAAGATATTGATAAAAAGTTACTAGCATATATCCAAATTATAACAAATCTTACAGTTTTCTAATACTAAAATAGTTTGTTACTTTTCTAGATCCTAGATTTTGTTTTGATTTTTGGTGCTGGTTTTTTTATTTGCATCAGACTGAAAATATATTACAATAACTCTTTGATTTGCAGGTGCATTTATTTAAATACCGAATACACTATGTCATGGTTTTGTTCTGGTCCTTTTAAATATCAATTACTAGTAAATTAAGTAAGTAAAAGTATCATTCCTTTACTCCAGTTTCATGCGTTTATTGTAAATACATTTCCAATCTTCACTGAATAAGCCTCATTGATTATTCAGTTTAAATTTTCAAAAAATTAAATGATTTTTAAACTTCACAATCACAGTAAAGCCACTACTTTACTGACCCTTGGTTTTATGCCATTCATTCAATTTGTTGATGAGCTCGCCATATACGGTAAAAAAAAATTACTTCTTTTCTTCGTCTCAGTTTATGTACACACAGAAGGAAAACATTAAATCATGAGTAATTCTTCCTTCCAGTTCCTCAACTTCTTCAGTTCGAGCCACTTTATAATTAATGTGTGGCAATCTATAACAGTCTCCGTAAGCACTAAAACTTACCTTTACATTCGCCATTTATTTCAGTGATCCAGTTTTGGTTCTGAATGTGATAACAGGAGGAACACTAAAACGCTAGTGTAATTAAGGCACAAGAAAAGACGTGCACAACGAGTAAATTTACTGCAGCAACCATTAGCGTCCACCAGCAACGAAATGGCGCCGCTGGGAGATCCGTTGCTAGGCGCTTCTCGGAAGTTATTGATTGCATGCATCTTCAATATTTTAGAGTATTTTATTAATTTTATACTGCTTATTAACTTGCTCATATCTATCTATACAGTAAATATATCTTCGAATTTTGTTTGACATACATTTGTTATAATACATTTAAAATGTTGGAAAGAGGTCACGCAAGGGCGATAATATAGCTCTTCGAAACAATGGTACAGACAAGAACTTTGGCCAAAGTGGCAGTTTATGGTGCCATCGCATCAGTTGCTGGAGCAGCATACTTGACAAATAGAATTCATGGTATTTTAAATTCACACACACATATATATATAATTCCTTCATTTTAGGTGTACTGGTTATTTTAAAGTTCAGAAGATAGTAAAGATTACCACTGGCACTGGAAACATCACGTAAAGAAGCATGTGCTTCACTGCTTACCAGCACAAATATAAGATCCACATTAGGCTATTTTTGTAGGGAGTGTATAAGAATGAGAGTGAATCTGTAAGGGCATCACAGCAACAAAAGTACCACTGAGATGGAGGGAAAATTACAGAGCTTAGACTGGTAGCAGATATATCTTTATTATTTTGAATTCTTTTCATTTAAATATCCAAGTATGTACTCATAAACTGTGTATCAGAAATGCAGAGATTGTAAAACAATATATGCCTTCTCCATTCCTTTTCCAGTACAGCAGCATGACTCCAGAAATATGTGAGATTAGAGCTCCCTGTGGTTTCCAAAAATGTGTTGAAGCACCATATTGGGTAACATATGCTTTTATAGGTGAAAAAAGCTGATGCTGTTAACACTGATAATGGAATCTGACATTTTTACTTTCCATCTCTGCATTCTTGTTTCAGAAAATCTAGAGCGAGAAGAGTACTACAGGAAATCTGTAGCCATCCTAAGAAAATATGGTCCAGCTATAGAGCTGCTTGGTCATCCAATCAGAACAAAGCGCATGGACCTGGGTGACTTTAACAAGACAAGAATTGATGGCCTGAGAGCAAAAGTAAACAAGTTTTACTCCTGCTATTCCTAGTCACTGCTACCAGTTTTTTTTAAACCACACTGGGTGCGTTGCCCAGAAAAAGGGATTCAGAGTACAGTATCTTAGAAAACAGGCTTTGCAACAGAATTCATTTTAGCAGTAATTTGGTTCCAGAGCTGGAATTAAGCAGTTGCCAGTCGCCAATGGCACCCAAAAATCATGCGGATGACACCTTTCGTGTACACATGCCTGGTTGGCGAATCAAACTGGCCAGCTCTATACCCAAAAACCTGAATGCGGGCATGCATGTGCGTGCACACGCATGCACACACACACACACACATAAAGAAAGAGCAGACAGTTTGAATCTTGAGTGGCCTCAGGCTATGGGACAGCATTACAGCTGAGCCATTCCTTGTGGTCAAGCGAGGCAGGTGTATGTTCCCCCCATCCCACTCCTGTGGCAGGTGGCCTACCCCTCCATCTTCCTGGGCTACATTCTGACTGGCCTGGACAACAGATTTGATGACACTGACTCTGGGTTTCTGCAAGTAACATCCATTGTGAATATCTCTTTCGGGTTGACAAAGGAGCACTAGACTGTACATATGCATTTTGTAAACAGGAAACATCACCCCTTGCAGCAAAGAATCGTAGCCCTTGTCCACCTAGCACAGCCTGTCGCAGGTGTCAGCTGGACTGCCATGGCTTGCATTAGTCGCTTTGCTTTCTCAGGCCCTCCTGATATCCTTACCCTCACCTGCTTCACCCTGAGTCAGTTCAGTGCCTTTGTTCTATGATTTTGTTTCTGACCAGCGACATGCCCTTTTGTCTCTTTTATCAAACACAAGACCAGAGTATTAGAAAGCAACCCCTTTAGATGATAATATGCTGATTTCTACTTAACTTCTTTTTCAGTTGTGTAATGATCACTGTGTAGTCATTGCTAACACACTAACGGAATAATTTTAGTTGCAGCTATGTATGATTAAATCTGTTTATGTTGTGCCAGATTTCCACCCCTGAACTCAAAGAAAAATTACTTAAAAAAATAAGAGATATGCATGAAATTCTTTCAGCTCACAATCCCTCTGAAGGGATCCAAAGACACTGGAACACTTTATGCATGGGCAAGCAGAGAGAAACCAGGAGACAGGCAAGTGTTGTACGGACGGATGCAAGCTCTAGTGTGTGACAAATGAGTGTTCTGTCAGAATTGGTGCCAGTTGTCCAGTTAACCAAAGCAACCAGGTTTTATTTTGTAAATGTTTTTTTCGTTTTTTTGAAGAGACATCAGAGCAGCTGTGGGACATGGGGAGAAAAATGTCCTGAATTTTAAGATTATGCGAGCATGCTTTTGCAAAATGCGTTCAACACAAAGGATACTTTTACAAGACATAACAGTAGTCGTTACATGTAGTTCCTGTAAGACAAATGTACGGAATGAATCTATGAAGATTAGCCATCTTCGGCATAGGGATCATGATAGAATCCTCCATGTGCTGAACTTAAGTTATTTCTGATACTGCTGGTATAACTTACTTCAGCAGTCTATATGAACAGTGCTCATAATATCAGGCTCCATCATCCATGATCTTGCTTTGCAGTCGTTGTATTTATAGTGCCCAGGAAAACTTTCTAGTTTATGCTCTTGATGGGCAGAATCCAGAATTCTTACAAGCTGAAGTGATTTTTCAGTTCTGCGTTGTTTTTACTCATTTAAAATGATATATGGGTTAGGAAGGGACTTTGGCGAAATTATTATTTTTTTTTTTTGTGTGCAGTTGGGAAGTTACTCGGCTTGATCTGAAAGTCAGTAAATTAACAACACCTTGGACATTTTACAAGACAGAGAACTGGAAAGATTATCCATATGAGGAAAAGACTACATGATTTGTTGAATAGTGCCTGTGAAACATTTGTGACAACAGTTCACAGCTTCTGTTGTGTGGATATGCATGAGTGGCTTTGCATCTCTGTGTGCCCAGGCACATCCCTTCTTGAACACTATTGTGCTGGGTGGTGAATGTAAGCAACAAAAAAGAAAATTGTAAGTTAGAAACAGGATATTCCTGCCCTCAGTAGAGTAAAGGTCACAGTGCAAGATAGTACATAACACCAGTGAAAAGGTAAACAAATTTCTATGCTTTAAAAAAAAATCTCTCAAAAAGTGAAATGCCAATTTTGTTCTATGTTTAAGCAAGTAGCCAGGCATTTGTATGCTTAAAAATATACCCCACTGGATGTACATGGACAGCCCATGTAAGGATGTAAGGCGAATGTGAAGATGGGATCAATCCCAGTTTCAGCGCAGTGTCCAGTTCTTGTTCTACCAACTGTTCAGCAGCGTTTGTTGTCTCGACAATGGTACTACTTTAACATTTTGACAAATAGCTTCGGTTTACCTTGCATGTCTAAGACATAATCTGGATGGCATTCTTCAATTGCCGCAAAAGGTCCCTTCCATTGCATTAGTAGTCTGTTATTGATTGGTAGAAACACAGTAACTTCATCGTCTCTTTGCTGTCATCGTGGTTGAGGTTTCTGGTCATAGTGTTGTTTGTGGCGATCTGATTTAGTTCTGTCTTGCTATTTCTGCAGTGTCCGACAGCATGTTCATTAGTTCTAACGGATTGGAATAAAGCTTTTCAGGCTCTTTCATCCACAGCTCAGTCATGAGATCAATCGGGTCTCGAGGTCGTCGGCCGAAAAGTAGCTGGAAGAGTGAAAATCCTGTGCTCTTGCAGACTTGTGCACCCCTAAGACATGCTTTTCAGTACTTTTGACCTTTTTCTGTATTTGTCTCCAAGTTTCAGCATTTTTTTTTATAAAGAAGTCACTGGCCATTGAAATCTACACTTGCTGTCCCTCTCTGATGAAGTAAAAAGCCACAAACCCTAATGTCGGGAACAACAATCCCCATAATGCACTGGTAGCATAAGAAACATTTTACAGTAGGTGCATAGAGTTAGACTGATCACCGATTGTTCCAAGAAACGTGATGAAGTGAAAAGTCATGAATTCCACCTTTCCGGGGAAAAAGTCCAAGAAAGAATGAGGAGAAAAACTGGGTTTTTTGTTCTGTTGATATGAAGAGTAGTATACATTTTTCCATTTCTTCAGGTTCTCTGGTGGTTGCTGCCTTGTACTGTCAAGTGGATGGCCAGGTTTTGACTTCAGCAGGAGCAGTACCTCCAGTCTTTCATCAGCCAGTGATGGTCTTTGGTCCGTTCGGTTCTTCTGCACTGTAGAGAAAATTCTCTCACAGTGTGCATTGCTGCGAGGAATGGTTAATATACCCCTCGTGACTACAGACAGTTCCTTCAGAAAATAATCACCATCATAATCTGTTAGCTTGCCCATCTCAGTATCTGTGCCCAGGTTTCATTCGCTCTCTGTGATGGATCTCTGTGGCAGCAGGATACGTCAGTGCACTGGTACAAAGTGGACTGCCCCACCATTTTGTCAATAGTGCAGCCCGGGGGACGAAGGGCTGGAAATCTGTCCAGAAAGTAATTTAGATCATTTATCTGTGATGACAACGGAAGGAAGCCTTCAGTGGCTCTCAGTTTTGCAGAGGCCTTTCCAAACAGCACTCGATACTAAGCCATCTAGTGCAGACGTTTGAGCATCCTCTTTTGTTCAACATCAAACATATTTTGCAGGGTTGGTAATGCCTGCTGTCTTTTGTCACTCTTCTGGAAATAAATAGAAAATATTTTGCAGAACCTCAGCTGTGTTACTGTTAGGAAGACAACTGGTCCCTTTGTGAGCTGCAATGCACATGAAGTGAAGGCAGCAACCTGCCATGTACACATTTTTGTGGTTCTTGCAGACAAAAGAGACCATACTTTTTTATGGGCAATCATCACTGCAGCATTGTCAGAACCCACTGCAAGGCAGTTCTCCAACATCAGGTTTCTTGGTGCCAGCTGTTCATTAAGCAGGTTGAAGATATTTTCTCCAGTAGCAGCCCCACTACAAACTGAGAGAGAAAGCAGTTATGGGCAAGACCTGAATTAGGATCTATGGATCGAATCACAACTAGACTGCTTGCTCTTGTCATCATCAATCTAGTAAGATTTTGCCATAAAAAGAGGGAAGGCTGAACAAAGTTGATTAAAGTTCATGCCAGGGTTTTCTTTATGGTTGATATACTTTATATTTTCATGGGTCAACAGCTGTTATGACCATCTAGTGTGACACCGTTGTGGTCAGCGTTTTCAGCTACAAACTCTATTGTGCCACTGTCCGTCACTGTTGGCAGGTTGTCATAACCGAGTCTAGGGGTGACTCATGCAACAGATCACTGCCTCGTATGACATTCACCCTTTCACTCGGACATCAAACACAAACTTCATTTTTCTTGTCACAATACTGTACCATGACACAGAGTGTTAAATTCTCAAGTTAGCGAACCCAAACCGCACCTTCCAAAGAAAATTTTTAGATACAAAGCCTGGTAAGGCCTCCTCCACACGTGCACTCCCGTTTATCACCTCATGCAATCTACTCACTGGCCAATTTGAGCTTTCTCAAGCCCTGTTGACTGGGTCAGACATGCTCTGCCCTTCTCAGCGTGGCTTTGCCTTGGCATCCCATCCCACCCACCCACCTGCACTACACTGCACTGTGCCAGCGTTCAATGACCTTGAGCTTTTTTGTTTGCTGTCTTGTTTCTGTCTGTACTGCTTGCTGTTGTTCATTAAAAAGGTTTAAAAGGGCTAAAGTTATTATTTACAGAATAAGAAAAAATGTTATTTACATACAAAGGACATCAAGAAAAGATAAAAATTCAAGCATATCTATATAACTTAGCTGAGCTGAGGTGCTTCTTGTGATGGTCTGGGCGGCGTGGCTAATGTGTATCCACAAGCACAGTTCGATATGGTCACAGTCAGTTCTATCACTTTCAGAACTTCCACATAACAAATTCTGCCACCAGTTCATCTCACCTTGTGCCAACACATAACAATTTCTTTCACGAAAAGTGCGAAAGTAGATGGCTCTGGATCCACTTGTTAAAATATGGCTTTAGGAAAGAGAAATGACATAATGGTTTTCTTTTATACACAGGCCTTTCAGAGATCCTAAACCCCACTCAATGTGTAGAAAAATGCACTAAGTCATAGAAGCAATCCCTCTGGCCTTGAATTGCCAGTTTGCTTAATTTCACACCCATTTCTGCCTCAAGATACGAAGTTTGTTGGTAATGGTTATTGTGTTTGCCAATAAATGTGCAGTGCATTGTCTGGAAAAGGTAATGTCCCCTTCATTGAAATTGGTGTCATTCCAACAACAGCTGGTGGATCCACATGACTACATACAACAGAAAATATTTAAAATCCACCCACTGTTGGACTCGCTTCTGGCTTTTAGTCCAGTGAAAGAAACTTGTTCTATTATCAGTTTGAAACACACATGGTAAGTTTTAGTAATAAGTTAGTCGCTGAACTCAAGCCAGCTTCTTCCTTTCTTGATAAAAGTGTGGAGGACAGAGGAAAGCAGATAAAGGGGTGATGAACAGAGGTTTATGACAGCATGGCATGGAATCCATGTCCTGGATGATAGGAGGAATGGGAAAAAAAACCAATCTGACAGAACCTGGAATTTCTTGTGGGGCAACTAATGAATGGAAGAATACTGTTAAAGGTGCGAGTGGCTTCACAGTTTGCAAATCAATTGTTCAGCCCCATCATAAAGAAAAAAAAGTGCATGTCCTATACACAGATGAAAATCTTTTCAGATTCTGTGATTGACAGAGACAGGATCATGTGTTTTGAACAATCCTGATAACACAATTCTGGAAAGACATTTCCCCCCACCCACCCACCCTCTAGAATTTTGGAATATTCCAAAAAGCCTTTCATCTTTGGATTTAACAGGATGCAAAAATGAACAGGGCTTTCAGATTCAGTTGCTGCAAATAAACACTAAAGAATCTATAAACACAGTGACTCACGCAGGTTGCTTTATGGTGGGTTATGGAAGTTTATTATCTCCTTTTTCATTCTTTAAAAAAAGTCAGTCCAAGACAAGAAAACTCCAGCCCAGGTTGCGAATACATTATGTCATAAATATATCAGCAATGTGCCTAAAATTATATTTATTGCACTGTATAAGATCTGAAAGGTGATTGTTAGCTCACAAAACAACTATGTAAGGAAGTGGCCTTGTGGTCTATACATAAATAAGGTCTAAGCAACTGCGTAAGGACAACTTCCAAAACTCAAAAGCACAACAAGTTGGGTAGGGATAGGGGTCGAGTTGGGGTATGACAAGCAAAGGTTTAGAAAAAACAGAGTACTTGTCCACCAGGAAGAATAACAAAAATCAGTTCCAATCTTTGCTGAAATGCAGTCTTTTCCTGGGATTTCTTCCATGTGCATTTTTTAGCTAAGAACACAAAGTTTCAGACCCACACTGGAGTGCACAAAATCTTTCCCAAACCACCATGAGTTTTCAATACTGTCACCTCATGCACAGCATGCTATTCATCAACTACCAAATGATTTAGGAAAAAGAGTGTTTGAAAAGGGGAATCTCCATCTGGCATGATTTTTTGGCAGATTTGTCACCCAGACAAAAAAGTTGTACCCCTATAATGGTTAGTGTGTGTGCCTTCGTTCCCCAGTAGTCTCATAACTATGCCGGAGATTGTTCAGCCACAGCATAATAGAATTTTCACGGTTCTCATCTGGCATCACTTCCTCTTGTCAGTGGAGTCCAAGACACCTGTAGCCGGGACTCAATCTGTATCTCTCTTCAGCAACCATTAGGAAAGAACCTGCTGGCATGAGACTGAGGGAATTTTGTTGTTTTTTTAAAGGACACCGCTAACTTCATTGTTTCTAAGTAAAGGATTACTGTACTTAAATATTTGTTCATAGTGAAAATCAATCTGTTTAGCAATAATCTTCCAGAAACAGTCCTGTGTACATCAATGCAGGTGGGGGGAGGGGGTTGGGGGGAATGTAACGATATTGCTATTGTCCCTACACTTCTACCCTCATGTGACTAGAGGCAGCAGCTGCCTAGTAAGCCTAGCCTTCCAAGACCAGCCAGGTGCTGGGTGATGCGTCCAAAAGGTGATATGGTGGCCTGACACCGCACTGGACATTAGTTTTACGACGAGCTCCTTTAGTAACTGGTGGGCAATCAGCCGCCTGCAATTAACAGCTGTCGGGCTAGTTGCATGAGCGGAGAACTCAGGGAACTCGAGGCTAATGACAAAAGTGCTCAGCTCGAGTAACCCCAAAGGGCGTCGTAGGTCTGTCCAGTCAGTGTTCAGCAGGCAGCGGGCAGACCAGCACCTGGCGCCATAAATTAGGATGCCTAACGCACGGTTGCCTGCATTTAACTCTTTGAGCCCACAGGGACCCGCAAAAAAAAGAAACTGTTGAGGCCGTATAGATTTACACGTCTTGAAAAAGCTGCCAATTAAAAACTACCACACTCCCAGTAATATATTTAACATATTTAGAAAGATCTATTCTTCTGCATCACAACGGAAACAAAACTTTAAGTTTAAAGTATTAAATACTACTTACTATTTGGTCCCAAATATAGTCACTCTTCGCACACACAAAATGTGAACGACGGAAGTAGACCTACACTTAAACCATGTTTGGCAAGCCGAAACTCATTTAGACAGTGCAGGGGAGACAACCGATGATAGAGCTTTACAATGATACCAAGTTTTTACTTCCCTTATACCGTTGAACGCGTCGGGCAGATTTTAAAGTTGCCGCAATTTAGCTAGCTGTGCTGACGCAAGGGTCGGCAGGCTCGCCGCAATTTAGCCGGAGCCAATGGGGTCAAAGAGTTAACCAGGCTGTGCCAGCGACTTAGACACACAGGCTTTGGAGAGAGAGAGGGGACACACACACAGAGGGTCCCTTCAGGGAGAAGCCTCTGAGACTCAGAGGACACACAGAGACTTAGGCAGACGCAGAGAGAATGCCTTAGAACTAGGCGAAGCTGTGAGCCAGGAGGGAAGGCTAACCTTTGATGCATTTTGTTGGAGCTAGCGACTGACACAGCTCCAACGGTTACGAGGGAGAAAGAGACTAGGGCTAGAATGGAAACACTTAGCAGAGGTCCTATATAGTAAGAAGTAGCTAGACGGTGCCATTCAGTTATGATGTTTGTAACCTGCAGTAGACTCTCGGACAGCCAAGTAACAGGTAGTAAATAAAAAAAGCTCTTAGAACCTTTTTTGTCGGCCCCCGTTGTCAGAGAGTGTGAGCCTGAGTGGTATGACGTGACAGGAAACTCCATCTAGACCATAATGGACAAGCACGTACTGATTAATCAGAATCCTGCTTTCCCATCTGACTTAAAGTGCTGTTTAACATTTTACAATAACTATAATGGCATACGGTATCAAAGACAAGGCATGCAAAAATCAGGAACAAGAGCTTGAGTTTCAAATTTAAGAAAAGATGTCATCCAGTTGTAAAGCAAGAAAGAAAACCTGCATAGTATGATGCTAGACATTCAATCAATTCACATCCACTCATCAAATTTAGAGACGTAGGACATTACTGGTTGGAATGAAGCGACAAAAATAACTGATGCAATGTAAGAACACAGAAAGCGTGGAAAGGGAGTGGGTCTAATAGCAAATGAAAACAAAGCAAAACCCTGAAAAAGGACAAAGTTGACAGTTAAAGCAAAGGATGAGGAACAGAAATTTATTTGAAAAAGTATTCACAAAAGAACTGTCTTTCAGTATAAAGTCCAACACAGCAAAATGATATTAACAAATTTGAAACAGACAAAATCTCCCCCAAAAACCAGGCTGAATAGGTTGACTATCTAGCTGTTCGAAGTACATATGCTCAAAGTCAAAAAGCAAAAACATGTGCTTTCTATAAGCTTAGAGAGCCATGGCTCAGAGATCCTTCACCTGGCAGGCTGGCACATGCACTTTCTCTGCATACAGCATCTGTTTACAGGACTGTAGTTTTCCTCGGGTTCTCTAGTTTTCTCACCCTTCCTCTTCCCCCCAACGTTCATCACCCTTCCCTCCCCCATTCCAACATTTTGAAAAACTCCAAGTCTTTAATCTTGATTGATTCTCAAAACTGACTGAATTGCAGAACGGCAGATGGGACAGGTTGTCAGATTCTGACTGCACTGGTGACAAATACATCGATGTCGGCATGGCATGAGAACAGTGTCCATTTCTCTGTCATAGCAAGCTTTACACAAATGCTGCTCTGATTCTTCATCAGACTCCGCAATGTCTGCATCTTCTGTGGCTGCAAACACAATCACAACAAACTCATGCTGACCTCCAACGAAGCACGTCTCTGTCACTCTGAATGTCCGACCACAGGAAATATAGTTACAGTTAGCATGAATCAAAGTAATGAACAAGAATTTTCTTTGTGTGTGTGCCCACCACTATTTTTACAATTCCGGTCAAAATAGCTTGCAAAAATATTGGTTTTGTCCCAATATCCTGCAGAACCATCCAGCAGCTGCTGGTGTGCAGAGGTGCCATCCCAGGTAACACTTTTTTCTTGTTCTGCAGTTCTTCAAGACTGTTATTGTCAGACACAACTTTTTAAGTATAATGCTCATATCTGCCAGTTTTCACAATAAGACAATCTTCTTCAGCCTAAACAATGATTTCGTAGAACTTTTATAGCAGCCCCCCAACATAAATATTTTTTAGGTTTGTCAATAACAACCCCAAAAGTAAAAGTTTCAGTGGACACGTGTAGTAGGAATTTGCCAATTCTTCCTGTTGTTACAGGGATCAATTCACCTAAAAAAATTTATAAGGTTTCTGGATATTTAACATGTTATTAATAGCATTAGTTTCTCACCTGACACAGGTCCATGTGCAGCCTCTAAAAACACCACCAAAAAGAAAAGAAGTTTTAACAATGCTTTTATGCAGAGCCATCAAGGAGACAAAGCATTCACATTTGTTCAGGTGTGAGTGTACATGCGCATGTGTATGTGTTTGGACACTTGGATCATCATTTATTAATTCATTTATTCACACATACACAGTTCCAGGTGTAAATAAAAATGCAATGAGTAATAGTACATGTACCTTCCTTTTTCATCTTAAGTTTGATTTATTTAAAACAAAGTTTGGCAAAATGGCCAATGCAAACTTAAGGCTAAATTTTAATCCTACAAAAAGATCAAATAACTAATTTCATATGCAAAAGTATCATCCAAATTGTAATTGCTAGTCAGCGTGCATATCAGAATTAAGGCTAGTCATCAAAAGTAAAAATCCAATTCCTTTACCTTCCTGCTCGTGTTGTATTTGTTGGGCCGCCTGTGTGACTTCTTCCAGCGTAGGCTTTATTACAATCACATAAAAAGTTTTTAAGAAGCATTATTATTATGCAACGTACCATTTATTCTCCACAAAACCACACGATCACAATTACCTCTTCTTGACAGGAATTTGAAACCAGGTGAAACAAAAGCACTGAGGACTAAGAGGATAAATTAAATTAAACTCTGGGGAAAAAAGCTACAGCTTACATGTCTGTTGTTACTCGTTAATGCTCGGGCAGCTTGAGCAAAATTGTGCCCTCGATTCGCCACCACAAATTCACAAGTGGGTTTCCAACGAGCATGTTCAATCCATGGGTTGTCCATAGGCTCCCAGTGTCGCAGGCCGATACCACAGAAATAGCACAAGCAGCAGTCTCCATAACCTACAGCAACAACATAGAGGAGGCCAATAAAGTTCAGGTTATGATCATTTATTATAAACAATAAGAGTAAGAAGAAACCTAGAATATTAGTGTTCCTCTCATTTTGTAAGCAGTTTTCTGAATCAAGGGGAAAGAAGGTAATATTTTCTAAAGAAACATTTGTGTTTAATCAAAATAGGTCCCTTTGGTAAATACAGTGCAATCCACTTAATAACAAAAGTTTCAAAAGTACAAGAAAACTGTTGGTAAAGTCAGTGCACCTTCTATGTCCACAAACGAAAAATCAGTGGTTCACGCTTACTGAGTTGTTCAAGCTATTTTTAAAAAACCAACAAAAACAAAATTAAAAACTTACACAGCTGTCAAAGGGTGTGGTGGGGGTTGGAGGCAGGGGAAATAGCAACCATGTTCCGAGACCCCCAGGCAGTAAGCCCCTCCCCCCCCCCCAAGTTCCCTTATGTCCACATGATTAAACCTTTTAAATAAGTCGATTTTAATTGGAAATAATCACAGATGGCTGAATGTCATTTATTAAACTGAGCTTCCTTGCATTATCAGATATGAAGTTTTATTTCAATAACTCAATATCTATGCACAGTCACATACATGGCATAGTGTCATTAGATAAAATTGTAGAATATATTTAGTAAAAAGTCAAGGGCTTACTCGCTGTTTTCATGGTAGTTGGAAGCATTGCTAATTTGTTATGAATCCTTATGCTGCTCGCCTTTATTAGATTATAAGATTATCACTTATAATATCCATTACAAGTACAAGGAGAAATCTCCATGTAATGACAGTAGCCAGAGACATCAAGGGCACTTTCTGATGGCCATTCTTAACAGATGTTCAGCAACTTTTCCCTTGGACCAGGTGAAAATTCCAGGTAACGTGCCTTAACTACTAGTTTTATCTGTGTCCACGGAAAGACTGAGAGGAACTGTCTCTCTGCTTTAGTCAAGTACCCATGACTTGTGGGATGAACGTGTATCGTGCACAAGCCAAAGAGTACATCGTGAATAGCCTTGGACTTTTCGTGTTTTAACGACTCGTGTATAGTCATACTCTTTATTGAGAGCCGAGTGAAAAACCATGGTTTTGTCCCGTCAACTGGCCTTGTAGTTAAAAGGTCCAGTCAGATCTTGTTACGTCAAACCTAAAGTAAACGGTTGACTTGAATTTCATCCTCCATCATATTGAATCTCTTAGATCTAAATAACTCCCCTGCAAGCTTTCACTCCCTGCTCTCTCTGCTTATGGCTCTGTTGATTTCGCGTCTGGGATTTTTGGACATCCTTTGCATGTATTTTTTAGATGTATAACTGGAGAGGTTTAGTGAATGTATCTTCCTGATTGCTGAACTGTACGAGTGAGAAAGAAACTTACCTAACTACTGCGAATGAACGAACATTGCTTGATTTCTATGCGCTAGATCTGCTACTTGTTTAAATCATTGCTCTAGTTGAAATCCAGCCAACAGAAATCATATTTTACAGATTTGGAAACAAAATTTATTTATAAAGAATCCATCTTAAAAACTCATGTTCTGTTTGGCTCCATTCCTTTAACTTTGAGAAATCATTTGGTAGACAGAATTAGTTGTTCCACCCAAAGGAATAAATACAAGTACCGGACTGTAATTAACCTAGAAGTGTGAAAGATCAGTTATAATGGTCTTACAATAATTTTCTTGCTGTCTAATACATTCTATATATTAAACAGTGAAGCTTATATATTAGGAGCTTTTCACAGTGGGCTTCTGTCTTCTTTTGAATGGGACACTGAAAGCGAAGAGGGTCAGCCGTACGAACAAGACGAGACAGCATAATGCAGTTACATTTTTTCCACCCTGCAGATAGAACATCTAGAAAATAAAACATTCACACCTGAGCATATTGCAGTTTATGTACTGAGGCCAGATATTATGCATTCAAGAATAAGATCTTAGTTTATTGAATAGGCTCTGCATCAAATTATTAGTGTTAAGCCTCTTTGGCCACTCAGCCTTTACAAACAAGCAACACTGTACTGTTTTCAATATTTATTTCAATGTCTTGAGTATCTGGGCTGCCAAAAAGAAAATCTAAAAATGTACATGTATAAGGGTCTGGACCTCCCCACCTCCAACAGATTACTGATCTCAAATTATGCCCGCCGTATCTAAAATATTGGGATAGAATGAACATGAAGAAAAATTTCCTACTTTTCACTAGATATATCTAATACTTTCTTGGTCTCATTATGGTGCTACAATATATTGAAACACACTATAATAAGCACATCTAAGCCGTTGTTCATTACACCGGAACCAACTTTCTATACAAATTTGACTTCTGCTTTGAACACTGCTCATCAGAAAACCAGAAACCCAGCGTGGAATGTGCTTTTTTATAATCTATCTTTAAACTTAAAACCCAACTAAGTAGATATTCCATTAGAAACAAGTGGAAACAGCGGCACTTTTACTGGATACTTCCAGCACTTCTGCTGTGATTCCTGGTTGTTTTGCTACACAGCTGACTATTGGTGCAGACGATGTGTAAATTAAGCTAGTGTCACTAACAATGAGGCTATTTTTCTTACTGAATTACTGCGAAGTGTGCATACCCCCCCCCTTCCCAGATACTTCTGTGCTGAAATTAAAATGACAAATCTGTGTACTATCGGTTTATACACTATTGAAAGCCTTTTGACTTTGTAAGCCAAATGTGTTGCAAAATGAAAAACTGTTTCATAATGATGGAGAAAAAAGATCACAAACTAGGGCTATAGTTACAGTTTTACCCAATATCGTGAACAGTCATATATATATAATATACCCAGGACCCCTTGAAACTTTCAGTGGCTATGGCTATGGTATTGAGCCTTATATATCACAGTCTTGAACCTTAGCATATCACACTCTTAAGCCTTCGTGTATCATTCTCTTTAGTTTTCATAAGTATGGCCTCACTTCATCCTAAATCTGGAAATAACATGCCTGGGAAGATGATATTAGTTGTGCATTTTAAAAAAACCTACTATACATACAGTGTAAACAAATTCCAACCGGAAAAAATACTGGAAAAGTACAAATGCCTTACCTGCATAAAATAGTCCTGCTTCAGCAAGATCATGTGGTTTCTGCTGGTGTGTTGCAGGCCAACCTTCAAAAGTAAGCAATCTCAAGTTAGGAATGGCTAAATGGGGATGCCGTGGGCATACCAGATTTCCATCGTGTCCTCGGTGCTCTTCAGAAAAGATGCCTGGATTAACAAGATTCGGATTCTGAACAGGCTCCCTTATCAGCCTGTGCAGCGTGTTGTTCTCAGGGTCACCTGCCAGCCTGGCTTGCATATGATATGGATTGGTGCTGCCTATGAGTCCATTACGAGTTGTTTCTGCTGGCCGAGCAGCAGCTGCCGATGATTGCATGATACCATCTATGGGCAGCCTGTCTGCATCAGCAGGTGTCCTGTTGGTGACGATGCTCTCCATGTACAGCCTGCCATACTGAGCAGAAGGAAATGGTGAAGAATAACTGGCACCATCCCCATCTGTCCTCCAGTGCTGATCATCTGATGTTTCCTGCCACACATAAGCATCTTGAATGGTGAAGATTGAATCGAACAAAACGCCATCAACCGCCTGGCCATAGATGCCATAAGGATCATCAACAGGCTGAAGTCCATAACCAACTTCTGCTTGACTGCCACATGCCTGCAAGCATTCTTGTCTCCCTTCCACCCGTTCTTGTTCAATGTCAGCTGGTGACTGCACATTCTGGGCAAAAATGCACTGTGGAGAGAGGCCTCGGTGGACATCAAGTGGCTGGCCACGAGGCTGCTGAGGCATCTCCATGCCACAGCAGAATGTAACCAAGGTTCGACTGTTGAAATACCAGCCTACCCGTGCTAATTCATGCACTTGGAAGCTTCGTAGCTGCTGGTTGGAGCAGTGGTTCATAGTCTCTACTCTGACTGCTTCAGTAGCAAAACGTGGTGCAAACCACTCCTCACTTTGCATCATCACAATGCGTTCTGTCGACATGTGCATTCTGTTTGATTTTCTGTAAAGGTCGTGGCTGAAACCTGAGTTCATCTTCACTCTGCTGCTTTCACCACAACTTTTATGTAGTGACACTGGCATTCTTAACATCCAAGGGTAATCCATGAATCTATTTAACTTGCTAACTTGATCAAAGATGGGCTGGACTTCTTCAGAAACAAAACGTGAAACACCTGCAGTACGGTTCCTTCTTGGGCGGGAACTACTAATCAATAGTGAAGTGGATTTGTATAGTTCAAGCTTATCACCTGCTGGATTTTGAGTAGCATCTTCAGAACCTCCATTTTCTACTTCTAGCCAATCTGCATCCTGTAGTTTTCTGAAAGTTTCTTCAGCAGGCTCGTGTAACAACTGTTCACAGATCTGATCAACGTTAACTTGCGAGTCAGCAGGACTCCAAAAATTTTTGTTCTTTACCTTGTTAGGGAGAAATGATTTTCCTGTGGGTGGTTCCTCCAATGCTTGTGTTCGTTCTGAAAATTCTTTATAAATCTTCACAACATTCTCCTCAAATGATGAGCCAGATAAACATATTGTCTTCACCTCATCTTGCGATCTTTGGTCATTTTGTGCAGGACAGAAATATGTTTCGTTTTTGTCACATTTACCAAAACATGAGAAGAAAGATCCAAAACATTTCTTCGGTTTAAAAAACCTTTTTTTCTTTTTCTTTCTGGTGGAAATGTGTCTCACAGTCCCCCTTGGCCGAGCGGTACCAAGGTTTCTGGTAAGAAAGTCCAGCTCTTTAACATCTAGATCCATCCGGTGATGTTTTAAATTTAGGGATGGCAAGATACCTGAAATACAAATATTTGCATAACATTAACATTACTAGTGTAGCTACAAGTGTACATGTATTCTCAAATGCCAAAACACACCACAAACATTTAGATGATACTCACCCACCCCCACCTGCATCATGTGATGGCCATAGCTGCTAACTTGACATTTAACAATACACAATACTGGGCTGGAGGACAATCTGCAGAAGTGTTTGTATGTCATGATGTAAGACTGTCCCTTGTTTCAGATACACCCTATCATCTTCCTGTGAAACATGCAGGCCTACTGCTTACCCAATCCTATTCCAGTCTTCGTAAGAGAATAGTTAAAAAGGTGAAGCTAAAACTTTTACTAGGAAAAGGTGACAAACAATGATTTGAATCTCAACACCTTCTCTCCCACCGTTATTGTCATTAGACGTGCAGTTGTTTCTCTTTTCTGTACTGCTTTTTGTCTGCTTTCATTTCAATGTTGCTGCAATGCTGTGTATTGAATGCACCGAGTGTATGGCTATGGGTTGGTCAACTTGGGTCTATGCCAAGGACTACTATAACCTTATAGTAGTCCTTGGTCTATGCATAAAACCATTCACAGAAAAGTTGGATTTAATAATAGGTTGACATCCGCACGACTTGGTTGCATGCGTCTGCATACGGTTATGTTGAGCGTTTCAAGTACTTCCTCAGTTCCTGTTGGATTAATTCTGACCATAACCCTAATTCTCTAGCCTAATTGTCGTCTCGCTTTACAGGGCACTGCCAAATGTAAAACAAAATTGATAAATAGTATGTGTCCTAATCTTCGCATCATAACATCATCGATCAGTGATCGCACAATAACAGCAAACAACAACAAAAAAAGTCCGCTGGTCGTACGTATTAGGGTCTTTCGCGTGACGTCATCAAAAAGTGCGTGGAGGTCAACTTGGCAACAGCGCTACGCTAGACACGGTCACGATTCAATCGGTGTCAGTCCTTACAAATAAAATGGTGAACTTCTGCTGCATTTTAAATGCAGCAGTCGGAGGACAAGAGACAAAAGTGTTTAATTCTTTGGAATTCCAACAGTTTGTAAAAATAAAAGCAAAGAAGAGGTAAATCTGAGTCAACGAAGACGCATGGAATGGCTTCGACAGATCCATCGTAACACGATAACCAACACTTCAACAAAGCCGTGGCATCGTGCACGTTCAAAGCACTTCTTGACAGTTCAGTTCAATGATAGATGCAGCATACATCACCTAGGCCTCGATGAGTGAGATAGAAAAAAAAACTCTTGAAAGTTTAAATAAACTGACGACTGCAACGTCAATAATGTTAGTTAACACTCAACACTGGGTGAAGGTAATAATACAAAATGATAGATTCTAACCCGACAGAATTTGTAAAAACCCGTAATCAAACATTTTTCCCATTATAAAAAAAAAATCTTTCTTGGTATTTCTCCACAGGGATATATATATATATCTTTTGTATCCAAAGCATGGGCTGGAAGAACAATTAGTGACAGACTGTTGACAGAAGAGAGCTCCTTTCTGGACAAACTTCAAATGGGCGACTTAGTACTAGCCGACAGAGGGTTTAATATCCATGATGATTGTGCACTGCACTGTGCTGAAGTGAAAACTCCAGCCTCTACAAAAGGAAAGAAGCAGCTTTCAGCATTTGAAGTGGAGTCGACACTTAAACTTGCCAGTGTTTGAGTCCATGTGGAAAGAGTCATTGGATCTGTTGGGCAGAACTAGAGCTGTGTTGATTTTAGCGTTAGTTTCCTGTCTGCTAACGTTAGAAGATACCCACTGAGTGTTTCTGCTTCTATTAAGGTCATGTCTCTTGCATTAAATGGACAGTTCACCTTGATGCACCCTTGGCAACAACAGGAGCACTCGCACATGCCATCTGGAGATGCTGCTATGTAGGGAAATTTAGGATAAAGCACCGAACCTGATGGTCTCAAATGATAAAATTCATGAATTTGAGACTGCTGGTTCTCATAACATTCTAAGGCAGTTTTTTCATGGTCTGTACCCCATTTTATACCATTGGTTCGTCTGGTGCTCTTCTGGGGTCTGTACACATTACTTGACAAGGATGGTTTTTCTGGATCTGTGTGGCAAACTTGGTGTAACAAAGAAGCTGTCACTCTTCTAGCATGAAGCTGATGGCAAAGGAGACATTTTGCTTGTTCTCTTGTTTTGGCTTCTACAGTTTTACAAACTCCATCCTTTAGCTGAAACTTTCCCTCAGCAATCATTTTCTCTCCCAGCTCTAACAGCTGCACAAAACTTAAACTCTTTAGATTTTCTTCAAATAAATCAGAATAGGTGGAAACATTTCTGTATTGACAACATAATCATCAGAATAATCAGATAAAACAACAGGTTTCACTCCAGAATTTTTACAGTCTGGAAAGACCATTCCAATTCATGTTGTGTCGTGGGTTCAGTGTCATGCTGAACTTTGGGAACTTAAGGTGTGGGTGGAATATCCTCCAAAGCTGCATCCAACTGACCCTACCTACTGGCAGCTGAAGCGAAATCAATCGATTCTACGAGATTACATGCCACCTTCTTAAAAGATGGTTGCCCCCCAGTATGGTAAGCCATCAGTGACAGTTCTAAGTTCATGAATGCAGTTTGCTGTGTCAATTATGAATAACACAGCAGCAACATGACAGCATGTCTCACCAAGACCAGCAACACATGTAGAATATGCAGCTAATACCTTTCCTGCTGAATCTGCAATGATCCATGGCTTTACTAGTGTTTCATTTGCACTCTGAGAATGGTTCATCTAAAAACAAAATCATTTTTAGACTTTGAGAATTCTGTTATTACAGGTATTCTGTTTTTTTGTTAATTTCATGTGTGTAAATAATTAGTATCTGTTAGTGCTATTTTGTCTATCTTTCATTCTTGCAGCTTGCGTCCTTTATCCATCTAGAAGTAAAATTTTATTTAAGTCATGTGAAATAACTAATTAATATTATTGTTATTTAATCTATTTCTAAGCTATTCACACATGTAAAATTTATTGAAGAAACAATAACCCAGGCACCTCTGCAGTATTCAGATCTCTGCAATAGCTTTCAACAGTTGCACATAGCTGCAGAAATCTTTAAGTGAATGGCATTACTGCATATTATATCCAAATAGTGAAAAAATTTGATAATTTGGATATAATCATTATCATAATGACTGCAATCCCGAACTTGTGAAAGGATGTGTTGTTTACTTTAGTTTTCACCAAAACGTTGGGTGAGTTCGCTGGAGCATGTACTTTTAAATCATGGACCCAGCCAGAAGTCATCTGATTGTGCCCTTGTAGTGACTTCATGGCTTTTAATTCACCCATCGTGTATGCGCTCGTTACATAGACAAGATATCCCACTTCATCTTCGTGAGTCCTCGAGGAGAATGCATTGTTGGGCAGCTCGATCGTAAGGGTCGTTCCCACCGAATAATGCAGTTTTGTCTTTATATCTCGATAGAGCAATGTCATCAAAACTTTACGAATACAATTTTGACGAAGAATCCGCACCAGATGGGCGGAAATTGGACGATAATTTAGACATGCTGCACGAAGACAATATACGTGGAGTAAAGCACTGCAGTCAGGTTGACCTCCAGCTGAAACACGCCCCTCTTTTTGTGTACCACGTGATACGCATCGCGAAAGACCCTAATAAGAGAATGTGCACCGCCAGCGCACTACACGCGCGAGTCGTGCGGACAAAAAAAAATGAGCGCCACTTCCTTAATAATACGATATATGAGGCCCCATTTTTTACGAAGGAGCACACAGTCGGCTATACCTACATGTGCAAACAAACTTGCAGACACTCAGGTCCCACAAACACTCCATACGATATATCATAAGATATATTTTGCACACGACATCACATGCAAGTACTGAAGTACGCACAAACAGGACTGAATCATGTTTCTCTCCCCCATCCTCCCAGTAGAGCACATAAACTAAACAACCACTTACTCGTGAAACAGCACGCTGTCACAAAATACTCAGGTACTTGTAAGCTGTAACTAGGTGCCTAAACGTTGTCTGTTCATTCAATTATTGTCAAGCGGAACTAGCAGTAGCATTTCGATTTTCACAATAACGAAGAGCACCCTTCCGGGCGGGTCATAATTATATAATGGGGCGCTACAAAGGACTTGTTCTTACAGCAGCAAACATTCTCAAGCCCTTCTCCCTTCGACCCTTGTGATAACCCCTTAGCGTCTCAGCTTTTACTATGCTGTTGTTAAAAGCTAACGCATGAACACTGCCGGATAATGTGAAGTAATAAGGGGAGACCATCTCTACATCTCATAACATTGTAATCCACACCTGCTGTGGCTCTCCCCTAGCTACTTAAAGAGAAACTTAACCCTAGACGCAATTTGAGATGAATTCATAGATATTGATATTGTGAGTCTTGTCAACCATAAATTTCAAGCTGCATCAGTACTATTTCCATACAATTCATGTTTTAATATCGATAAATAGTGGCACACGGACGTCGCCATGTTGTGGTACTCTTTCGCGAATGAAAGCAAAATATCGCTGCTGTCGTCTGGTCTGGTGACGTCAGTCCCCCCAGAAGCATTCTTCAACATGCCACCTAGGATGATGTATCTACATGTAGATACATCATCCTAGATGCCACAGTGCAAAGCGTTCGGCTGTTTCAACGAACAGTGCAAATCGTTTAATGTAGACGGAAGCCACAAAAGCTTTTTTGGGATTCCAAATCCAGAAAAATCAAAAGATTCCTATGCACTTTGTAAAAAGTGGCTTGAAAATTTAAAGAAAGCCAAGTTGCCTCGTCATGC
>SMGT01016660.1:24313-41051 GCA_004794575.1 Lanistes nyassanus | reverse complement strand
GGAGCGGCAAACAATTGCTTACATCAACTATTGATTAACAGCTGATAGCCCACCTTCCCAGCTAGTTGTGTTATGTCCTGAAACTCTCCTTCATAACAGCTGTTGTCGTCTGTAAGCATTAGACCAAATCCCTGCACAAATTACCACATGCACACACACACACACCACACACCAAGGCTTAAAATATGTCAGGTGCAACAGATGCTTTTATTATATTATCATCTTCATAATGAAACAAAGATATCTATTATAATGAAACAGAGATACCTATTACTTCATCAGTCCAAAAAGAAAATTCTGCATATAGACAACTCTGGTCCTCCCACCCTCCACCAATCCCTAATATCTTTTTGAATTTTAAAAGGAGGGTTGTGGGTAAGGGAACCCACATTTAGGTGTTATGGTAGATTAAATATCTTAATCTGCTTTCTAACAGAAAACACTGTGGAATGTACAGACTTACCATCAGCTTGTCAATGTAAAAGTTGCCTTCAAAGTACATGCCATCCAATGTCACCATGATGCCGTTACCATGACGATGGTCTTCCACCCACTGACCCATGTATTTTTCCCCTTCAGCAGCAAACAAACACCGAACTAACTGCTTGTTTTGTACACTTGGCTTTTATTAAGGGTGAAGTGTTACTGACAAGCATTAAAGGAACTTTACACATGTTTCTAAGCAGCTAACAGCAAATAAGGGATGCACCCAAAGGCCACGGTATGGGTAACATGACAGAATCCAAGATCTTAAAAAATATAATTCTGCATGGAAGATATGACAGAATCTTAAACCTTTAGAAAATATCTGCACGGAAAATGTGACAAATCCCATACCCTTATAAATGTCATCCTGGACCCCATACCCTTGCCGTCGATCATCCAGCCATTCGCCAACGTAAATACTGGCAGCTGAGGACAGATGACGACCTTGTTTCAGTACTCCATGTCCAAAGCGCTCACCATCCTTGAAGTAGCCTTTGTATTCATCACCATTTGCATACCTTGTTGGTCATACACATGAGCACCCACACACACACACACATACACAGGGGACCTTTAATTGACTTCTTGTATAGATATATACCAGTTGATTTCTCAATGCATTTTCGATCACCCTAAATGCATAGATACATTCAACTAATGTATAATGCAAAGGTATTTATTCTGATGAAAGAAATTGAGCTATGAAGCACAAAGGTGTATCCAGATTACAAAGTAATAATAAACAGATTTAACTATGAAGCCAAAGGTGTTTACAGACTCAAAGACTACAAAATAAGAATGAACAGATATAACTTTGAAGAACAAAGGTGTTTACAGACCACAAAGTAAAAATAAACAGGAAACTAATCGTTATACCTCACACATCCAAGCCCATTGAGCTTTCCATCCTTCCAGTTTCCTTCCTGAATTTCTTTACTGGCACCACCTCTTGGAATAACAAACACGCCTTGCCTGAAATAAGCATCGATACTCCAGGTTAAAAAAACGCCCAGTCTACCAAGGAACTGAAAGGTTTTCCTGTGTGGTGTTTATTTCAATTTTAAACAAGCCATATTTTCTTCTTTTAGAGAACACAAATCAGTGTCCAAGGACAGCAATTTTTGCAGTTCAAATCCATCATGCTGCTTGATGAAAAGTTCAGTACTACTTCACATTCTCCAAAAAGACAATGCCATTATGCTTCACTACTTTATCTATGAAATACTGGTTCAGAAAATCTATGAAATGAAGGACTGTACACACACACACACCCCCTCCCTTCCGTGCCACTCAGCTCCATGACCTGTCCACACATACACAAAAAAGATAAACTCACCCATTCTGCAGTCCATGCTTGAATTTTCCTGTATACCTTCTGCCATCCAACCACTTGACCTCACCCCTGTAAATACCAATTTTGATAAATTTTCCTGAATTTAATGAGTGATTATTCTAAAGTGCTCACCCATCAATCGGCACTCAATATCTGAGCTCAAACAATTCAAACACCATACAAACACGTTTATTGATTACTCCTTAATAAAGTTTAGTAAAGTTTCGGCTTATTCGGATAAAATACAATAAAATTCCTTTAAGTGACAACTGTGCCAGCTCTTGCTTACAAATATTTTAGATGTTAGCTAGAAGAAAATGCTTTCTCACTGGCCGTGTAGCTTGCCACTAAGGAAGGTGCCCACATAAACACCATCTTTCCACCGTGGATGTTTGACAAAAGTATGAGATGCATGTCGTGCAAGAGGTGGTGTCAATCGCTCGGTACTGCCACGACGACCAACATCCTTCTGGCTGCGTATGACCTTATTGATGGCAGAGTTGAGGGCCATCACCCACTCTGCCTGTAAAGATCAGAATCAGTAACATACACCAATGACTCTAACGATGAAGAACTTACAACATGTCAGATACTCTGCATACCAACTACGTGTTATATTTTTAAAACATATCATTGACATGCACAGAGTAATGTGATGTGCCTGGTACCCTTACTTTTTCTGCTGAGGAGGATGCACTAAGTTCCAGTCTGTCTTCTGGTGATATGATGACAATAATATGGCTGCAAGGAAACCACAAAAAGGCTACACATGAACACCATAAATAGAAGGCACAGATACACCTGCAAAACCTACTGAACTTATAAGCATCCATTTTTATGTGTATCTTCTCTGCCACCAAACCTAACCAGAATACTGCCTCCATTACAATGAACAAACATTTTACTCAAAATATATCCACATAAGCATGAGAGAGACCCAATCAAAAGTGGTCTTTAAAGATGACTGCAGGTACAAGATGATGTACCCAGCCCTATCATCATCCTGGTAATAAGACTGTAGACACAGTGGATTATCACAGGAGGAAAACACCCAGTCCTATCATCATCCTGGTAATAAGACTGTAGACACAGTGGATTATCACAGGAGGAAAACACCCATCATCATCCTGGTAATAAGACTGTAGACACAGTGGATTATCACAAGAGGAAAACACCCAGTCCTATCCTCATCCTGTTAATAAGACTGTAGAAACAGTGGATTATCACAGGACGAAAACACCCAGTCCTATCCTCATCCTGGTAATATGACTGTTGACACAGTGGATTATCACAAGAGGCAAGTACCAGGTCCTGTCAATATCCTGGTAATAATTATTCGAATAACAGAAAAACGCTTTATCATTTTTTAAAAGCAGAAACCTGACGTTATTGGAGTGCAGATGAATACTTACTGCTGATCAGAATCTGTTACTGGTGTCTCCACCCATGTGGTTTCCAGTGGGAAAATGGAATGGGTATTAGACTGAAATCAAGGAAACATCTCATTATAAGAACTCTCAGCACTGTACAATGGTGCCCACAGTTAATATGATTAGGAAAATAAAGAAATTATTTAACAACAAAGTAGTTTCCAAACAAAGAAAAGGGAATCAGAGATAATGGTTATGCTGACCTGCAGGTGCACAAACATGTCGTTGAAGAGGATGAATAGGTGAGAAGAGAAACGACCAGCAGCGACCATCAACAAGGGGTGCGTCTTGCTATCCCTCAGCATCCTTCTGCATGGAATCCTTAGAGCATCCTGTGTCAGTATAAAACATGCGACACATGTTACTGCATGAAAGTCTGAATTTTAGTGAACAACTCATTACAGAAAAACATCTCAAAGAGGACAGAGATAACATTAGACTAAAACAGAAGCAAAAGAAACAAAAGATAAACTATATAGTTAAGTTTTAACAAGGATATTTTCTTCTACTTCTTATATTTTAAAAAACTTCTACAAATTGATCCAAATGACTTATCAAAACTTGGCAGCATAAAAAAAAATGTGAGCCACAGCAGTTATAACTGACAGCAAGTCGTGGAATAGCTCCTTCCCAGAAAGCTCGAGTGGTGTCTGCTAGTTTGTGGTCAGCAGTAACTGTCAATTTCAGGCTGTCCCATTCTAGCACTGCCTTCTGCAGGAGATTGCTGGCATCTGAGTTCTGAAAGTGAAAATCAAAACAAAGTGACATTAAAAGCTATCATTCAAGCTTTCATTCTACAGGATCAAACAATATCAAACCACAGTTATAGCAAAAACAGAAGAAACTCAAAATAATATTTGTTGGCTTAGTTATGAAATAACCTTTATCATTTTGGTTTCCTTAAAGTGAAGAGCCATAACATAATATGTCTTAGAGATCAGACTGACAGCTTTAAATCACTACAATGTTTACCATTTCAAAACTGTCTGCAATTTTCTGTAAAAGTCGACTGTATTCCTTCAACCTGAAGAATGGGTACTGCATGCTAGAGCGAAATCGTGACAAAGGTTTCTCTCTTTTATCTGACTTGTCCTCTCCTGACTGTGGAAAATCCCGTGTCTCGTACTTGTCAAAAAACTCACTAGACACAAAACAACACAAGGACCTATACTTTAGAAAAGGATCTCAGATTAAGTGGGACTAAATAAAGAACGTTACAGTCTTTTTCAAAGGTCAAGCCCAGCTGTTTTCGTCGTACCTTCTGTTCAGTCTGATCCAATGTGCACATTTTTTTTGGAATTGTCTTTTGATGAAATTAACTAAGTCCGCCCGCTTCCTCCCCTTTTGCTTATTCTCTTATAAGCATGCAACCAAGGAGGCATTTCTCCCACACACTGACAATTCCCTTTTCTTAAAACTATCACATCTTGAGCTTAACTACGACAATGGTACTAAAACACTGGTGTCTGTCTTAAAAGGGATTTCCTCTTTTTCAAGAAAAAGCATAACAGAAACAGAAAAACTACTGACCTGCCAACACGTGAACAGTATTCAAAACCTCCAATGGACAGAAAATCTGCAAAGAATGTAGAGTACCGTCGGAACTCCTCCACAAACTGAGATGAGAAGTGAAAGAAATTGGCTGACATCAGGTCTTCATTTTCCCGCACCACTTCTGTCAGGTCAACTATGCCTTCTCCAACCTGGGCAAAAAGAAGATTCTGTTATGTTGCTGACTGTTCCAAATAAATAACGCTTGTTCTGCTTTCATGCATGTGTGCACGTGCCTTTATTTGGCACCCATGCACGTGTTCTCCTCTAGGTACATACATGTAAATGTGAACATGTAGGGGTGAGGGAATGGGATTCAAGCATGATTCAAAAGTTGTGAAAGACTTTTTATAACATAACATTTTATGTTAGCTTTAATTCACTTATTCCTATTCCTGAAATTCTTTTATTTGCTGCATCCCACAGAGGCATATTCATATAACATGGTAGTCCTGTCACAAGTACACTCAAGTATCCACACAAGTCTCAATATTTCAGCATTTGTATGTGTTATGGATAATGACAACCGCACACGTAGATAGCTGACCATCTTGTCAACTCATAATCATAAATATGAAACTGTAACTACTTCCGAAAATAATCCCAGATTTTGTAAGAATTTATGTATGTTTTGTAAGTGTTATAGATAATGACAACTACACAATAGACAGCTGACCATCTTGTCTACTCGTAATCATAAACTAATATGAAACTGTAACTAGTTCCCAAAATAATACCAGATTTTGTCATAATTTAGTGAAGTATACCTTCTTGGTGAGGGCCATAAATGCTGCCACAAGGTTGTGCAGTGCTGACTTGAACGGGAAAACATCCATGACATTGTAAAAAGCTGCAAGAAGCATCATCATCTCAGAAAAGGGGTGGCAGACCTCTGCATGCAATATTTCAATGACTTTTAAACCACACGTGAGTGTAAGTAAGAAGCATTTGTTCTTGAACATACTTTCAACAAAACACTTACAGGAAGTACATGAAACACTCAACATAACAGTATGCAGACGCATGCGACCAAGGGAGCTTACCGTACCCAAACATGTACCAAAGACAGGGTCGAAAGAAAGGAATGTCGCAGATCCTCTAAAAAAAGATCTGCCATCCCTTTCTTTATAACGACGCTAGTCTTCACACAGCTAACCCTCGGTACACAACGTGTGCATACAGAGAATCCCTATTAAATGTAATCAGCCCGCTCACTGAGTGAGTGCTGACAACTAGGATCCAAGACAAACACAACATTGGACAATTACATGAAATCCTCAAGGTGCAAATTATAATTATAATTAAAATTTATTGATGAATAGAAGAGTGTTGGTTGGGAAGGCAAAAGTGTCTAGTGATAGCTGATGTCTCATGGTATCAGATCTGGTCGTAAGTGGGTTCCACCGTATATGTAATGCTCGTGCATTTGAAATACGTTTATTCACAATAAAATTTTGAATATTCCTAGGCCTAAGCCCAGAAACAATAATAACTATCTGGTATTTATAAAGCACCTATCCCTGATCTATGCACTAGACAAAGTACAAACACATGCACAACCACAACTGCACACACACAGACCACACATACATTATCCAAATTAAAGAGTAAAGAGATACATTTTGAGGTTAAATTTGAATGATGAAAAGGAAGGAGAGTGCCTGATGTAAGAGGGCACGCAGTTCCAAAGTTGAGGGTCATAGATCGAGAAACAATGGAGGCCATGCTACTTGCGTTTGAAGCTTTTTTGTTTGAAAAAAACATGAATTGGAGGAAGAGCAAAGTGGACGAGATGGAGTGAATAGAGAAATCAGATCAGTGGGATGGGGAAGCTCCTGTCAGAATGTGTTACAGATGCATACAGTTTTGTACTTGATTCAGTCAGAGACAGGATGCCAGTGAAGTTTCTTTAGCAACAGAGTAGTAGGGTCATGGTAGCGCGCTTCAAGAATAATGCACGCGGCCAAGTTTTGAACTTTCTGGAGGGGTCGGAAAATAGTATCCGGGCAGCTAATGAGAAATGAGTTGCAGTAGTCTAACCTAGACAGAACACAGGATGTGACAAGGATCTTGGTGGCTTCATTGGAAAGAAATTTTCTGATGGAACTAACACAGCAAAGAAAAGCATCAATACACTGCTTTTGTATTCAAGCTTGAAATAAGACATGTGAGAGATGAACTAAAATCCCAAAACTTAAAAGAACAAAAATGTCTTTTTGTTATGAAAAGAAACAAGAAGTTACTCTATGGCTTCATCTGCTTTCTCTAAACTAGCTTACATGATCTGGTTAGGGGCTTGAGCAGTAACATGTTAGTTTTGGCCATCTCCTGACAGAAGGCCCTCTCAGATGATGCCAGCTCATACACAGTGCTAGCTGTTGATGCTGCAGACGACTCTAACAGGCAGTAACAGTTGTCTCCTCCTGATGCCACTTGACGAATCCAACCCAACTGAGGGCAGGGAGATTGAGAGCAAAAAAAAAAACCCAAGAATATTAAGTTTGAAATCATATACACCTCTGTAAGTTAACCATATGTTAGAAACTGATACAAAGTGTACTGGATCTATTTGAAAAAGGATAAAATTTTGACAGATCCTGAAACAACATAAAACTACCAGTTGATTAACAGCTGAAGGATGATTCTGCATAAGTAAGTTATTTTTTAGCTAAACGGAATCCAACAATAACTGTGCAGTGTTTCCTCTTAAATTTATTAAAGCAATGTCTTCAGAAAAAAGTCTCCGAATCTCTGGAACTTGAATGTCTTTCAACATTCTGTAAATGTACATCTCACAAATAGTCTTCCCCATGTACACCTGCTGATACCTGTGATTCTCTGTGCACAAAATCAAAGTTACATAGCCTTCAAGACTTTTAAATCTTCCATCTAGCCATTCTGCTTCTACTCATTCATGCACTGTCCTGACCAGAGTGTTAAACAACCAGAAGCCAACCTTCTATTCATCTATGCACTGTCCTGACCAGGGTGTTAAACAACCAGAAACCAACCTTCTATTCATCTATGCACTGTCCTGACCAGGGTGTTAAACAACCAGAAACCAACCTTCTATTCATCTATGCACTGTCCTGATCAGGGTGTTAAACAACCAGAAACCAACCTTCTATTCATCTATGCACTGTCCTGACCAGGGTGTTAAACAACCAGAAACCAACCTTCTATTCATCTATGCACTGTCCTGACCAGGGCGTTAAACAACCAGAAACCAATCTTCTACTCATCTATGCACTTGCAGAATTCCAGCCACCTCCCCCTTTACTAACTGTATTTACCTTTTTCAGGTCATTTACTGAAGTTGGAATTGAAGCTTTCTGCATGGTGCTGTATACATCCTTCCTGAGAATGAATATATGCAAATTTTCACATGATAAAATGAAAAAAAACCATCATGTAGTTTCTTATTATAATTTTTTCAAAGGACAACAATGATTTTTATCAAAAATCCAAAACATCTTTTAAAATTTAAAAATAGCATCAAGTCTATTTCAGGACAAATTCAAACATGGCTCTAAACAGATCTTTCTCTAGCCCCACAGGGAGGCTATGACCATAATTTGTAAATGAGGGTGCCACAACACCTTTGGAAAAAATGCTTCACTGATGTCTGGAAATAGCACACATGCACAGGCGTGCAGACACATGTAAGCGCGAACACATACACACACAGACGAAGAATTTTTTGCAGGCTTTTCTGAAACCTAATTTATATACATTAGTCATTACCCTGGTTGTTTGCCACAGTAGAAAACAGCAGGTTTGATACTGCCAGCATCTGCTAGGAAAATGGAATGGCTTGTGCCTGCTGCCACATCCCACACACAGCAGCCTTTCATAAACTGTCAAATGAAAAGATGTTACGAGAAAAAGTCTCACTTCTCCGCAATCCAGCATTCTTACGAAAGTTTATTAAATAACAGTAAAAATCTCTCTTAGATTACCTAAAGGCAGGGAGGTGGTTCAGTGGTCAAAGGGCACTAGGTCATGATGAAATTGTCGTTACCTTAATACGTGCTGGGCAAATCCCTTGATCACTGTGTCCCAGCTGGTTATGGCTGTTTGCTCCCCATGAGTACACCTGTCAACAAGGTTTTTCTTTAATAAAATGGTTATCACGTTTTAGCAGGTAATCTTTTCCAGCTTGAAATGTAAACTGTAACCCTGGTAACAGAAAACACTCTCAATACACAGCCAAGACACTGCTCCCTTTTGAGAAACACACAAAGCACACAAGGAAAGAAACTGTTCTATCACCTCATTACCTGAGAATTACTAGTGAGTGCCAAACTGTGATTTCCACCAGCAGCAATCTTCATAATAAACTTGTTGCTCAGCACTTTGATGGACACTGGCTTGGATCTGACACAGAATATGCATGCACAAAAGATCCAACAAAAAAACTCCAACTCCAAAAAACAATGTGTGTGTGTGTGTGCACAAGTGAGTATGCATGTGTGAGCATGTGTATCCATTGTGTTCATGCACATATGCATTTGTGAATGCATGCATGTACAAATGCATGTAATTCAGGCCTTTCAGATGTGCCTCTCACCCACTCCCTCATTTACAAGTACTGTACTTAAAAGTGTCTAAATAACACCTAAAACACATAGTAATAAAAATCTCAACAAATGTTTTTTTCTCAAATATTATGACAATATTAAGCAATGGTTGCAAAAAGCATGAAATGTTTAAGTACTTGCTTGACAAGACTAGCGGCTGACAACAACCATGAAAACATATTGAGATGAAATGCAGAAAAACGTATTGCAAGCTTGCTAAACATCAGTACCTATTCACTGTATCCCCCAAGCCAAGCTGTCCTTTCTGATTATCTCCCCATACCCATACTTCGGTGTCAAAGATAATGTTGGCAGGACACTCTGATCCAGCATCTGGCTCTGCAAGTTAGGAAGAGGTGTCAGTTGACAAGCATGAGTGAGGACAAAGCACAGCATGGTTTCTTGCTCATCAAGCACTTCAATGACATGAGAAAAGTCAGAAGACATGCAGTCACTTCAACAGAAATGGTGACATGGAGATATCTCTGATTGTTGCCTTCACTCAGAATTGTAACAAGCCACTACATGAGGTGAAAATGCCTTTACATTTACACTCGGTGTTCTGTTATATTCCACTTATCAATGCTTCTATAACAGTATGTAATATGCGGTACATGCACTACAAGCAATACCGAATTTCTCTCCCCCACAACCCCTGCAAAACAGACACTCAGAGGAGAACATACGATTAAAAAAACTGTTTTAAACTCTTACTCCAGCACTTTACAGGTTAAGGGATTTTTTGCCCACCTAGACACTAGTGTTATTCAAATGCAATAGGAACAAGAATCAGACAATCGCCAGTAAGCACTTGATATCACAGCCAGCTGCTCATGACAACTGAGGGCAGTGATTGCACACCATGGTGTTACACAGCAGCAATTACTGACCTTTGCTAGTACTACCGGATGTAGACGTCTTTCTCTGCAAGTTCTGTTGCTTCAGTTCAATGGTTCGGAGTGACTGCCTCGTTTCCAGAAACTCCTCTTCAGCTCGTGGTGCCAGCGGCAGACTGGGTGGTGAGATACTTGATCGGCCACTGTCAGGGAGTTGTGAACTGTAACTGACCTCTGGCCCAAACTCCATGCTGCTGCTACTGTCAGTCATCATGCTAGATTCACCGCCTGCATGACCGTCTGAGGCTATGCCTGCAGCTTTGGTGATACCATTTTTGCTTTTGTTTTCTGACAGATCATTAAGTTCTACATTTTGCTGCCCCACCAAGGAATCCACAGTGTTCTGAATATTGTCAAGGGCTTTCGAGGTAATTGTCTTCACTGTCTCAAACATAGATGTTGAATAAGGCAGAAAGCTTTTCCAGGATGAATGGGATGCTTCCTGCACCTGAGGTTGGGCTGCAGGTTTTGCCTTTTCCTTAACCTCGTCCTCTTTTACTGGATGTGTCAGGTGGCTATCATTGCTGTTGGGAACCTCGTCACTCAGCTGCCTGGCCAGGTACTGTCTAGCCTGTTCTTCATCCATAAAACCTTTCAACTTCGACAAAGAAGCTGTAGTTCCAGCAGGAGTCCTGTTAGATACTAGGCTGTTGGTTGGAGGACTTCCTCCACCATCCAGGGAGGTAACTTTCTCCTCACAATGCACAACTCTTTCTTGTGTAACTGACTGTCGCTGCCAAACATCGCCATCAGAATCTGCGGAAGATATAGAAGACAAGTTAGGCTTACTAATTTCCTGCACATGCATACTCTGCACCTCAGCTGCATCAACTCTGTGAATGCTTGGTTGTGTAGTGGATTGACCAAAGTCTTGCACTGAAGATTGCTCAAAGACATCATCAGAATCCGCACTTAATCTGTGCCCTGGCACACTATGATCCTCTGCATTACTCCCTCCGAGTCTCTGTCCAGTCGGAGACTGGGTCTTAAGCAAAACAGCATCACCAAAACCTTGTTCTTGACCTTCACCTGCACCTTCTGAATTCCTCGCATGATTCAGCTCAGTCTCTGGACTCTGGCCACAGCCTGCTACACCTTCATCAGTTACAAGAGATTCAGGCACCAATTTCTCTGATGACCCTTGAGAGCTGGACGTGCAACATTCGTCATCGGCACCCAGACCACATGATTCTGAGCTGATGCCGCTATCTTCCACTTGACACTCGTGAACAGTGTCAATGATGCATGTGTCATTAGTTTCTGTGTAGGTGTAGATCTCCTTGTTACATCTGCTACACAGGGAGGGATAGTACTTTTGTGTGACCACTGCTTCTTTGCAGACCTTTTTGTGACGGGTGGGAGATGATTGGGCTTGGTGGGCCCGCTCAGGTTTCTGAACCAAGGCCATGCTGTGGCTATCGCTGCATGCCACCATCAGTACCCGGCGGCCCCTCAAGGATTCGACCCTCCGTGGCAGAGGAGCGTGAAGCACATCCTCCAGACCCAGCTGTGGTCCACAGCCCCATGCCCAAACTTCATCATCCACTGACAATGCCAACGTGTGTGTGGCTCCACATGCAACATTCTCAATGGCTACTGGCACCTCTGGCTTTGGAATACCATGCTCACAGAAGCCTTCCTGGATTGTGACCTTGACTTCTGTCGGGGTCAGGACTTTGTCCAGTGAGCCAGTCCCACACTGACCTTCTGCTGAGTCACCCCAGCAGAAAACCTGTCCTGTGGAGCAAACGACAGCACTGTGGCTTCGTCCTGCTGACACTGCTACCACTGTGTGACCTGCAGGGGACAAAATTAAACACTTTCATTACTGCTATGTAAATTTTGAAACTTTTAACTCTACATCTTCATCTGTCATCCTGGCTGAACATGATGTATTTACAATATCTTACATAACAAAAGCATATTTCACATACATCTACTATAGATGGGTTTAGCCTTCTAACATTATATAGACTGTCTTATATATTTATCCCCTTGTCAATTCAGCTGTCAGAGATTAATAACAACAATGTTTCAACCATTAAGTGAGTAAGATACGTGCAACACTTTCAGTTTTGGTTCCTGCAAAACTGTCAGCATTTTCACTTTTTTCAGCATGCACATCTTGCATCCATGAAGTACCTTCCAGAGCACTGATTGGTCTGGGCTCAGCCTGAGCAATGCCCAGATATTCCTTGCCAAGTCCCAACTGTCCATGAGCATTGTGTCCTCGTCCAAAGATGTGCCCTGCCTTTGTAAGGAACAGAACATGGCCACCACCAGCTGCAATGCTGTGGATTTCATGCTGAGCAAGAATGCTGTAAGCATGAAGACTGATATCTCCACTGAAGCCCTTCCATGCATAAACAGTAGGTGGTGTCGAAGGTGAGACAGGAGCTGGTTCTGACAGAGAAAGTGGTGGCAAAGATGGTGGTGATGATGATATACAGGAGGCTGGGCTGAAACACAAAATAGATAAAAACTCTAGCATTCCATCTTCAAGTTCAAAAATGCTTTAATGAAGTACTGATTACTGCCACATAACTTAAAGTATACAGTAGTTTGAGGAGAATAACTGAAGCTGGTGGCAGTGCCTCATTTGTGTCTCTAATACTTGTGCAGTCGTTTTGTTAAATGTCCCTTCCTCTGAAATTCAGAAAGCGAACTAAATGCTGACATTACTGCACCTTTATAATCTTCTGAATGTTTTATCAGCCCACGTGGTGGTTTTTTTCCGTAAGCCAATTTGATGTGAATTACGAATCAACTTTTGTTTGCAACCCCTCTTCCTTGTGTGTTGAAACATCTTGATGCTTTGCATTTTAGCATGCTGTTTTAAGTCATGCGCACTTTTTTAACACATGGATAAAAATGAATTTCGCAGCATTCAGGTTTTCTTTATATTACATATTTTTCTTTCAGCTGTGCCCACATCAATATGTTGGCCTTAACAGCCTCAAAAAATTTGAGTTTTTAGTTTTATCAAGATGAATAGGGATTATTTTTTCCTTTTTGGCAGACTATATTATTTGGAAAATCTAACATGGTAAATATGCTTTTATTACTAGACCCAGCATGTGAGAAAGGGAAACAAGGAATAAAAAATGAGAGAGAGAGTGAAGGATGAACAAAAAAGTTGATCGAAAAATTGTGCCAACCTAGATATCACTTATGAACAGCAGGCTTTGTAGGCCTTCTATGCTGTCAGGAAAACCCTCCACCTAGCTGGGAAGGAAAGGGTCAGTATGACCCATTTGCCATGATGGATGAACCCCTGATGTCACCATGGTTACGCATTATTAGTGCAGACATTAAGTTGTAAAGCGTGTTAAGTCATATGTCCTAAATGGCTGCCTGGTCTCTCGCAATACGAGGATCAGTTTAATGCTTTCCAGAATTTCAAGTAAGTAAATTTTCAAAACAGCTGGACAACACAGAAATGTCAATATCATTAACCAGCTGTAACAGCCTAATGCATGGTATCCTTAATTGAGAAAATGATTTTATGTGCACATTATGAAACCACGAAAGGATTTTTAATGGTATATTAATAACTAAGAGATTAATTTAGTGATAAGCATGCTACATGTATTCTTTATTTTCTTGTTTAAAGTACCAATGTCAAACTAATTTGTCCAACAAAGTAATGTCTTATTATTATTACATGTAACATATAAGGCAAATCACAAAAAGCTGAGAAAAGAGACTAAAAACCATGTGGTAGGGGGTCAATTATTTACTGTTAAATACAGTGAAAACCAAAAGAAATGCAAACTGAGGGGGCTGATGATTTTATCTGAATTTGTTCCTTTCATTTAAACAGGTCTGAATCAATCAATTTTTGAGAAAATTAATACAGCGAGTCTTTGCACAATATGTGTTCATCTGCCATGCTGAGAAAGTGTTCAGAATGTCCCAAATGTCCAAATTCAGAATCCAAAGTCAGTAGCGGGTGTGTCTCCCATTGGCATCAACAATGCCCTGGTACTTGGTGGGCATGGAGTGCACCAGACGGTTCGCCACCACCGTAGGCATGTTTGTGCAGATCTGCCTGAAGGCCTGCTCCAGCTGGCGAGCTGTTGTCGGCCTCGGCTGGATAGGATTCAGCTCTCTGCAGATGATCCCAATTGGGTTTTTAGTCTGGCTCAAGGAGGGGCAAGCCATTGCCTTAACGTTGTTCTGCTGCAGGAAGGCCGTGGTGAGCCTAGCCATGTGTGGGTGGGCATTGCCATGCTGAAAGGTGAGGCTGCCGTTCTGCTGGAAGTATGGCACAATGTGGGGCCTCACCACCTGGTCCACCTAGCCTTGTACTGTCATGCCATTTCTTTGTGCAGGGCCAATGTTCTGGAAGACGGTGGGGCCCAGGAGTTGGTTGAGGCCAACTGCACCCCAAATCATGATGCTGGAGCCTTCTCAACGGTCGTGCTGCAGGATGTTGTTGGCATACCTCTCATTCCACCTCTTTCATACTCTGATGTGGCCATTGGTGTGGCTGATGCAAATACAGCTTTCATTGGTGAAGAGGATGTCTTGTCATCGCCGCCATGTCCAGTTCAGGTGCTGCTGGGCCCACTGCATTCTCTGCTGCTGATGTTATGCAGTCAGCATTGACAGCTGTGCAAGACAGTGGCAGTACAGCTGTCATTCAGACAACCGGCAACACATAGTCTGGAGGCTGACACAGTCTCCATGGTTCCTGACAGTGGCTTAGGCCATCTCAAAGGCAGGGAGAAACAGTTGGCGCAGTTTGTTGTGGTTAGATCTGCCTGTCCTGTTGTGCAGTCATGACACGAGCTTGTAACTTCTGACTCCATCCTGAGTGCTGCCAGTGGCATGAAAGTGACCCCACAAATGACAGTTTGTGGAAACTGCCACGCCCAGTGCATGTAAGATGATGCTTGGATGGTTTTCAGCCTGCAGTCATCCAATGGCTCTTTCCCAATCTGTAGCATTCAGTCTTGGCACTCTTCTGCAGTTGACAGGTGGTCTGTCTGGAAGTGTACAGGTATCGACTTTTATTGCTAGTGGGTGGTGCCCTCTGTTTGCAAAGAAAATTCTAGTCCTGCTGGTTTTGTTCACACTGCATGAGCGAAAACCACTGCCCAACTTAAGCATGTCAGAAGGGACAGTTTTTTTTGGTGCCAGGCACGTCATTATCAAGGGCTAGTCAACAGACCATGCAACCTCATGTCAACCTAATTTTTGCTGCTATCATTGTACCCAAATGCATGAAAGTTAACTAATCCTTGCCCACGTGTCAATTTGCGTTTCTTTTGGTTTTGAGTATAAAATCTATGTTTAAATATAACCCATGGGAGGAGGCTTAGGCTTCCTCCACCCCCATATATAAGTGTGCATTACAACCCATTCACCCGGTGGAATTTATAGGCTAGGCATTTTATGAATGGAAATGAAAACAAAGTGGTTATGCAGCCCAGCCCTGTATGCATTTTTAAATGTTTAAAAATACTCACCCCCACTCCACACACTTAGTTGGGTACAAGGTGAGATCATAATCTCTTTTAAACATTTTAATGGCAAGCACTCCGCCTTTCTCAACCAGCAGGACAAGTCCAGCTAAAAATATATAACCATGCTTGCCATACTATTTATGTGCTATACCAGACCACTTTGCCAGCACACTTTTTAAAGCAGTGCACAATAGACTGAACCCCTTTCAAGTCACAACACTAAGAGTTCCTCACTTTTTAAGGTGGGTTGATAAAGGATATCAGGTAAGACAAAGCTATGAACACCAGATCTTCACTGGCCAAGAGGCTCTAGACCTCTCTCTGGTACAACTTCGGACTTGGGCATGGAAGGTTGCTGGATCTAATAAAGGAATGGCCAAGGATTACATCCTGGTATTATGCAGATTCCAGTAGTGGCCATCTCTCAAAAACATCCTCTCCGCACTGGCCATCTTCTTGCAGCTGCATATACCAGTGTAGTGGTTGTTTCAGAGCATAGCTTAGTAATAGCAAGGACCCATTCCCTCCAGTGAGAAATCAAGTAGAGGTGCTATCGCTCTAAAATAACGAACTTAGCCTGACACTACAGCCAAAGATAAGAGAGGGAGTCTTATTTCAAGCCCCACAAGATGACACTGGACCTCTACAATCTGCACGACTGTGTTGTTCCTCCCTCCCTGATATGAAAGTCCTATTCAACAATATCTGGCTGCACAAACGCTTTCGACATTCACCTCTTTCTCTCTTTGATTCCATGCTGAAGTGTGTGCCTACATGATGTATGGAAAATGGGAAAATCGTCTTCTCTTAGAGGAGGGGTTTTTTTTCAGTCCCTGCTTTCAGCCCTATATCTCCCCCCCCCCCCCACATAGCCCATCGGCCATCTTTAGAGTTTAATCCATCCCAGTCGTTTACAAGAAAAGGAATAAAGGTAAAGGTTCTCCAGTGACCAATTTTAGATAGTAGGGAACCAGGAGTTTATGGACCCCCC
>SMGT01016660.1:0-24241 GCA_004794575.1 Lanistes nyassanus | reverse complement strand
CGTTTCCCCCCCCCCCCCAACCCACCATAAAGAAAACAAATCTTTTTAAAGTCGTTGTTACGAACCTGTATGCTTTCTTTGTTTCTTTCAACGATCTGAAGCTTAATCCAAAAAAATCGATTTGATGAGAATTGGAACCGTGAAATTCCTTGGCAATACTGACTAAACTCATAACAATCACCACGAGTCGTTAACAGATCCCGTCTTTTACACATAGTCTTGTTTTTGCCACAAATTTACTTTCATCTCCACGGCTTAATGAATGCAAACGGTAATGTCAGACGTTTTCCAACATGCAACTCCTCTCGATCGGTAGCGAAAGCGCTTTTCTTTTTGTCGCACGGTTTGCGGTTTCGGCTAACCACAGTCGGTCGCAGCATAGAAAGGTTAGTCTAGTTTCAGACTTCTTCAGTAATTCATCAAAGCAGAAATAGAGGAAATGCAAATCAATGAACCGATATAATGGCGCAACGTTAAAGCAGGTATCGGCCAACCATAGTGACGTAGTACTGAGGTGTTCCTTTTCTGAAGGCCTTGGAGGAAGGTATATATAATATAGCAACGCCGATCGAGCTACGTCGTTTCTGTTTTGTTTTTAGGGGAGAGTTTTTTTTTCAAACCTGTGCAAACACAGCAAGAGCACGATGCATCAAAGGATAAAACCGCGTCCTACAGCAGTGCTTTCCTACCGAGAACATTGTTGGAGCTGTATTTTGTCACAGTTATGGATCTGATGAGAACGGCACGCAGACTCGGTGAGAGAGCAAGAGGCAAGGCGGAATAAACAGTACGCCTGCATGGTTTGTCGCCGTTACGGCACTCAAGCCATAGAGAACTGACCCGGGTGCTTCTTGCTGGGGGATCTCTTGCGGCAGGTGTGATCTATCCAGGGACTGTACACAAGAGTTAGACTGCCTGTAATATATATTGTTACTAAGGACAGCATCCAGGTAAGCATAAGTTTTTCTTATGGGCGACTATAAGGTGCTGACAGTGGTGCTAAAAAACTTAAGTTGCAGGTGATGATGACGACGACGATGATGATGAACTGCCAAACAGGCCAAAAAAGTTTCGGGCGTGTGAAGCGTCTTAAACTAAGAACTGCCAAAGACGTAGTAACGATATTTCTCGCATTTTTTCTTACCACTACTGACTGCTTCCCACATCGTGTCATCGTTCAAAAATTCTTATAATGACGCAGCAGTCGATAATGTCGAACAAGCGAAGACAGTTCAAAACGGAGCAGTCTCGATACATAACATTTGTTACAGGCAACGCTTCATGACGTCATTGTCCAGCACATGGACTCTTTTGTCTTGTCGAGCTCTAATCTGGTTCCATGCAGACTGCCGAATGTGTTTCAGTGGATCAGTCCGCATCTGACATCTGCCAATGCTGTCTTTCCTTTCTGTAAGCGCCAATTATTTTTGAACTGTTTCCATGTATCCTAAATGTTTCAGTATCGGAAACCTTACCTCGAACACCTTGTGTATATGACAAGGTTGAACGACTGCACTCCTACACTGTCGACGTAACATAAGCGCGCCCTTGCGCGCAGCCACACAAATGCAATACCACTGTCCACACATACGTCAGAATAAATGAGCCCATCAGTAAAAATACAATCTTCTGCGCTTTATTCATAAAGAAATGCTAAGTTGTGACTGTACTTTCCAGTAATACAAGTTGGGCTGTTCGGTGCACAGGGGTCAACTCGTGTGCTTACATATGAAGCAAAATCTCCACCCTTTCCACCTCTGCACATTCCGCCAAAAGTTCAGTGAAGTCAACACTCCTATGAAAGGGGAAGGCTGTCGTACACACAGATCAGCTAATTACGAAAATACATATCATGATGATGCAGAAAACGAAGACGGCGAAAATGATAGATGCGGTGGCGGAGCTCGCGGATGGAGTAGTCACTGCCCTAACTTTTGTCGGACTTGGGACAAAGCGTCATTACCAGCAAGCTAGGCACGGCGACAAACTGCCTCATGCGTCGCAGTCTTTTCCCACTTACTACCCTACCTCAGTTGTAAACATAACGTTAAGAATGAAGCGACACAAGACTTCACGATATTGGGGAAGCGTTCCATCTACACTGTCTTGAAAGCGTCTATGGGCAAACGAACGTCAGGCACACCCTTGTACATACAAACAGAAACTCCTAAAACAGACAATGCTTTGCCTGTGAGGACACTGCGTGTCTTCACGCCTCTTGGCCACTGTACCGGTGATGTATAGTAAATACTAGTAAAAACAATGTCTTCCCCAATCCTCCCCTCCCCTGGCTTTCAAAATGTTCAAAGTTCTGCATAGTCGTCTGCGCTTAGATAAATCAATACCAGCAGCCTTGGCTTATTGTGTTAACCCGCAGAACTTGTTTCACGACTTCCTGTGCAAATAGAACGCACCAGTGTTCGGTACAGGGCAAGCTTTATCAGAGCCACGCCTTCTAACTACAGGTTTTGTTTATGTTTTATTTTCGCAACTTGATCAGACCCATGTTTCTCATTTGTTCATAACCCTGCCGGCATGAAAAGTTGGAAGATGCACGACCTGTTAATGTCCTGCTTTTTCTGACTGTGCTTCAGTGCCTTAATAAGCCAGAAAAACATATGGTAGTCTCAAAAGGTTAGACTTTATTTTCACGTGATGGTGATGTTTGTGCATACTAGCTGTTCCTGCGTCCGCGCACGTGCGTGCGTTCGTGTTGTTGTTGTTGGGGGGGGGGGAGAGAATCGAATACTTAATGAAAACTCTGATATTGAGTATCCAGTACAAGTGTCACAGAACTTCTTCCCTTCTTATTTCTCAGCTGTCCCACCCATCCACACAAAGCATCCACATAAGCCAGGTGCACCCATTCACCTTAACACCCACCCAGCCTTTCCTTGATGTTTTGAAAGAGTTTATATCTTGAAACGTGCCTGATGTGGGCCATCCAGTTTGGGCGAAAACAGTGCTCAATGAGCTTAATGCGCCCTGAAAAGGTTAATTAAATGTATCCAGATCTTCACGCGTGTCCCACTGCCGGGAATGGCATCCATCTGTTGGCATATAATGACTGCACCTAATTCCCAGCCTTGCCACTTGACCCAGCTATACCCTGCTTGGCACGAAATCGAATAAAAGGTTTCTTCGTTTCAGGCCATTCAAGCGGCAGGGGTACATAGTGCACGCCCAGCCACCCGTCATGAAGCACAGCCCGCAACGTGGCGCGTCGGCCACTGTGCACACCACGTGGGCCCGGGGATCGGACTCCCCCAAACCTGCCTCCCATGTGCCTCGCCGGCATGACGTCGCCCAGTCACCGTCCGCCAACCTTGTGGGGCTCTTCAATGTGCAGGCCACCACCATGCAACGCGACCCGCGACGCGATGTCCTCCCACGCGGCACGACCCGATCTCTGCCAGACCATCGCCAGGAGCACCTGCACCATCACTACGACAGCCACTACTCTGCGACAGGAAAGCGAATCTACTCCGCTCAGGCCCACAAGCACCTGACAGCTCCGCGCAGGTTCCTGTCCCCTGGTGTCATCTGGACGCCGCAGGCAGCGGCAGCAGGGGCAATAGAGCGAAAGGGGGACGGGGTGTCTTTCTTCGACATCGAAATGGACCAGTCCCCGTTCTACCAATACCGGCCGGGCGAGGAAATTTCTGGGGCCGTGCACATGGACGTGCGCCGGAGCCTGGAGATCCGCTTCGTGGAGTTGCTGATCGTGGGCGAGGGCACCGTCACAGTGTTACGTCCCAAGCAGGGTCTGACCTCCAGCCTTAAGGAAACCTACCTCAGCAAGAAAACCTTCCTCATAGGCACGGGTGACACCATGTGGACCTCGGTGCTGACCCCAGGACACTACCTGTCCAGGTTTCACTTCCGCCTGCCTGAAGATCTCCCCTCGTCCATCACGCACGATGACCTCTCGCTTGGATTTGCTCTCAGCATCAACTACTACATCAAGGTGACTTTCTTGTACACGGGCAGAACGCACTATATTCACATGCAAGAGTCTCGTCTTCCACTTCTTTCATCTAATCTTTTTTGCTTCTTTATTCGCTAATTCATCTCTCTCTCTCTCTCTCTCTCTCTCTCTGTGCGTTCGTGTGTCTGAGAAAGAGTTTACACACATAAGCGCACTTAAAAAAAAACGGCAGCCGATGACAAAACTACTGCGCGCTTACTGATGTAAATCTACAGGTAACTGAATTTAATCAACAACTGCAGAAGATATCTGCATGCGAGAAATACTCCCGTGTACTCTGGCAGGGTAGTATTAAGTACGGAGACTTCAACGGCCAGCGCGAATCTACGAAACCAGTTAACCCGTACCAGTGTATGCAAACCTGGCAGACGTCCAGCCTGGTGACAGGACGATCCTAATCGGGTGATCTTTACAAGCACAAGGTTCCGAATGTTGTCAGCTGTGCCTCAACGGCTTCCAAGGCTACAGGACAGATGATAATTACAAGGGCCCGCACTCCACACTGCTTGTACCCACCTTGTACACACTTTTAAGATGCAGGATTGTGTCCAGCAGATGGTTGAATTTACGTTCCAAAAAGAAATCCCGCCCTTCGTGGTTTCTTAAAACAACAACACCNNNNCCCCCCCCCCCCCCCCCCCCCCGAAAAACCCGATTAAACGATCTCATACTGTTACCCTCTAAAAAAAAAATTTCACCAATAGCTCTCTTCTTACAGAGTGCATTTAAGTGCATGGATCAGCGAAGGCTTCTGCAACAGGTCGCGCAATCTTTCTTGAACCAGGGAAGTTTGTCCACTCTGGTTCCAGATTAGGATAGTCATCTAACACGAAGAGCATAGAAACCTGCCACGCAGAAAAAGGTTAAACGCCCCGCCTTGCCCACGTTACGAAAGACTAGTGTCGCTACAAGATTCTCCGTCCGAATTAAGATCAGGCTTACGCAGTTTAGTGCCGTAACTAATTACGGAAACATAACAGCGTGAAAATTAACTGAATTTGTAGTAAATAATTTAAACAACGACAATATGGTCAAGAGGAAAGCTGGGGGATTTGTTGTGGAGGTGAAGCGCTGCAAATATCTTTACTTTTTTTCTTTTTCTTCGCTGTTTGAAAGCAAGTTGAAGGCAAGTGGGGCTCTTACACCACATTGTTTCTGATACTGTCACACCATTTCTTTAAAAAAAAATTAGCCATTGAATGCCTAATGTCGGTAACTGAAGGCACTTTCTGTGGCGCCTACAGGCCCGTATCTGTGACGACGTGGGCTCAGCATCCGTCCGCTCTACGTCCAGCACAAACCTGCTGGTGAAGGTGCTGGTGTCGAAAAAATATCCGTTCCGCGTGCAGCGCCACTTCGACATCAACTTGGTGCCCGACGCCTATGTGCCGGTGCGCCATACCGAGGAGATCGCGACGTCATGCGCGGGGGGTAGCGGTGTGCGCGTGGCACTCAGCCTGGAGCGCGCTGTCTTCCTGGCTGGGGACGACATCAAGATGCGACTGTCCACCGCCACGCCGCCTCCGCAGCGCGTCAAAAGCGTCACTTGCCAGCTGCTGCTACACCTCAGGCTGGACCGCCAGGCCGCACCCTGCACCTTCACCATCTCCAGCGTCCAGGTGAAGGATCCCCAGGTACACACATTATCTACCGATGTTAAGATCGTCTTCTGATGAAAATAGGTGTGGTTTTCATTCGGATAGTTTCTGTGAATGCCCATTACCTCCAATGCAAAACTGCTTTGCATGTGCATAATCATTAGGAATTTACATAATGCATTAAATAACTATTTTTACACTGTCTCCCACATTTTAAAATGTTTCACCTGTCTTTCTTTACAAGGTACTCAGCCAGAAGGAAGGTTTGGCAACCTACAATGTGACAATACCCACCCGGGTGAACCTGGTCAGCTCTTTCCTGCATGGCTGCACCATGGTTCATCTTAGCTACTGCCTGGCTATTGAGGTCCGCCTGGGTCCTGGTAGGGGAAAGCTATTACTCACAGTCCCCCTTGGCATTGGACCTTGTGCCGAGCCCATCTATGCTGACAAGATCTCTTCCAGGAAAGCTGTGCCAGTCTTTAATCGCCCCACAAGATTTCCTTTTTTCTCAGTGTCACAGGGGGAAAACCTACATTTGCCAGATCAAAGCTCACACAGTAATCACTCTGTTTATGTTGTGACTAAATACAGGAACAGTTTCTGGGCACAGTGTTTACTTTGCTGCAGTGCTGCTACCACTACAGACTAATGTAAACCACTGACAGTTGCTAATAAACTAATGTTAATATAAATATACAAGGATATAAGTGTGCCTCACTCAGGTAAATTATTATCAAAAGTGCAAAACTTTTACATTAATATTTAACACATTCAGCAGCAAAAGACAGATATCAGTATGTCTGTATTTCTCTGTAACACATTTATGGTTAACATGAGGTTTTGCTTAGGAGTGTGAACCATGACCTATAACCTTCTCTTTCTCTCTTGGGCATGCACTCTAGGACTCCCAACTGTCATGGTTTAAAAACCCCACATGGACAGTTCCCCAAAGATAACATCACACAACTGTCTTCATCCTTTCCTCTCTCTCTCCGACCCTCCTCTTTTTCTCTCTCTCATGCCTTTATTTTCATCTCCAGGAGCTCCACAGGGTAAAGATACAGGAGACTAACAGCATGCACAGTCTAAAACAAGATTATAGTTAACAGCCATGAGTCAGAACTGCCAGGAATATGGCAGAAGTAAAAGTTTTGTGTAGAGCATAGTGGTAATGAGAAAACATGGCTGATGGTGGAAAGTGAGCAGTGGTGGGTGATCAAAGCGTTGTGTTTCGAGTACTGATTTCTTTGCATGCTGTTTGTGGATATATCAGGGTATATGCGTATATTGTATATTGCATGACTGTATGAATGGACTGAGGGGCATGCATACTAGATGATCAAGCTATCGAGTCCATGGAACAAGGCCAGGCACAGACATATTGTATACAAGCACATGTATATGATGTCACGCATTCAGCATTTCGACAATGTGATTATTACCTGTAAAAGTATGGTAAATGCTATGCCACATAGATAAGATGTTCAAATGTGCACATTATGCATGTTATCCACACAGACCACAGCAATTTTTCATTTACAGGCAGATGCAATGCTGGCACCATCCAAAGCTCGTAACTGGACTATTCATTTCATCTGCACTTGGTTTCTGGATGTCAAAAGATTGTATTTTTTCTCTTTTCTTTCTTCCCTTTTTCCCCCTTGAGACTAAAAGTAAATGTTGATAGTGATTATATGTGTGAGTGTGACCAAAATTGTTGAAAATAAACATGACTCACAGAAACCACTTTGTGTTCTACTGATCAATACACAGATTGTGTACAACTACAAGTAAATAAATTGTATCATCTCTGTTGGGTCATCTAGAAAAATAATTTGTAATGCAGTATATAAACACCTGACATGTGCACAGGCATATACACGTACGCACACATGCACACATCCTTACCATGACAATTACATATCTAAGTCAACAAGAAGTCTGTTAATCACAAGAATTAATAAAATGCAAACATCTCTAGCACAAGTAGCTGTGTAACAATGAAGAAATGTGCATGTTAGCAATATGATATCAGTTTATATGAAACTATGAAGTATAGAGATTACAGAAATAAGCAAACGAATGACCAAAAAATGAACTCTTAGTGCTGTACATGTACTAGTCTCCTTTCTCTTGCCAGTAGACACAAGCACTGTCAGCAACAGCATCTCATTTATAGACTGCAAAATTTGAAAACTATGTGTACTGTCTGCTCTACATTGTCCTTGACTCTTTCGATAAATGAGCATTTTTTCAGTCTGGTAGGACTAATACTTTCCATAATACTTTGTAACTATTCCATCTACAGTGATGGTCAGCCCACTAAATTATTTTTGCTATGACTAACATTGAGGTCAGTAAGAAATACCATTTTATAAAATAGATGTGATGCACTGTAGTAAGATGCTGATATGTGGCTACAGGTCACTGGAAGTAAATTTATTTTATATATATATATAGTATTCATTTTATATTGCTGTATTTATCCCCTTTTTAAACTAAATGTAGAATATGGGAACAAACTGCATTAATTTAGTTAATTCATAATCTATAAGTATAACACTAAGAGTAGACAATAAGAAGAAATAGGTATAACAAATAGTGTTGCCAAAGCTACAATTTGATATTTTTTATCTATTAATATATACATACCTCAACGGTTATCTTAACAAAAACACTCCCAATGTTTTTATATAATATTTGACTTCATAACCTGTACTTCTAACAAAGGCTCTAGATCCCTTGTGCCCTCCACATGTATGAATAACACTTAACAGGAAAATTAATCATAAAACTTAAATATGAAAAAGATGCAGCCATGCTTTTGCATATATCATGCAACAGTCCATCGGCCGCAGTACCAGCAGGTTGTAGAATAGCATTTGGATAACGATGTATTGTATTAGCCTGTTGGTCATTTAAAAAACAACTATCAACAACGGCTGCTGAAATTAGATTCTTTTGACGATGGGTTTTTATTTGTGACATACGCTTGATGAAATGAATATGAAAAGTAACGAAAATGTGAACAACGTTAACTCCACTGTAATGATCGATTCATAGCCACTGATTGATAGTGATAATAAATAAAGACCTGAACTGAACGGGTGAGGGGAGGGAATGACGTCTCACTCCTTCACAAAACCCATTCCCTGTAGATATGTGACTTTTCCAATAATTAAATTTCACATAATGATTCGTGTTAATACTTTAACATTTCTGTTCATCCCCTTGTTGTTACGTCGTAACTGATGCATAACACAGTCTGCATTATCGGACTCCCTCGGCGTCATATGGTCAAGCTTCCTTGACTGGCTTTGAGTTGACTGAGTCACCCACTAGCGTAAACACGAGAATCATGATAAAGAATATGGGGAAACAATCTTTAGTACTTACGTCTCATCCGCTGTAGGGGTCTGAATTTCTTCCACTACTTCCATTTTGACTTCTGAAAACTGAAGGTTTAATGTTCTCTTGCCCTTCGCCTATGATGGGACAGTTGTCACTTGTTTACATTTTCACAACAGCAGCCATCCTGAAAGTTAAATCTCGTTTATTACCGAACAATGACGAGATCTTAAACGAGGCATGCGCAAATGTCTTGACAACCTATAACAAACATCGAAGCATGTGTATGCCGACTCGTCTACTCAGGTGTTAAGGTACTACCTGTCACAATGAGTGGTCGCGCAAATAGTCGGAATAAAAAAGTGAAGGTGTGGGCAAGGATCAGACCTACTTCTGATTTTGCACATGATAATTTGGAACTTCTGCCTGACCAAAAGGTGAGCGTCCATATGATATACCGATAAGGCGATAAACGTACCGACGTACATGTTGTTTTTATTTGATCTCACAGCCACAGGCCTAAAATATTAGAAATGAAATACTCTTATGATGGTGATTATGCTATAGTTGATTGATTTATTGATTGAATGATCGATAGACAAGAGTGGCAAACTGGTTAAGTCGGATCGCCTGTATTACAGTGTATTACAGTGTAAATTATGCGATTATAGATGCAGGTTCGAAGAATCAAGTAAATTATATCGTACTGGGATTTTTAAATGTTTGTATATTTTTAATCGTTGATTCGTGCTAGTCATAAAGAAATTGCAATCGTTTCACCGATATAATATTAACTGCTTTAGTGCTTATTGCATAATAACCCCGAAAATTGTTGGAGTGTGAAATTGTACACGTGATGTATATATGGTATAGGTATGCAAAGTAAAGTTGGGTTTAAATGGCGAACAGCTGTATTTCTGTATACCATTAGTTTCAGTTTTCTTTAGAATACTTTTCTTACTATTATGTTTGCAATAATAAAAAGATGTTGACAAAAATTATTTTAGCCACTGAAGGATATTGTAAGCACTTATTGTTTTAAATTTCCACTAAACAGAACATAAACCTTCACTTGAAGAGAGATCCAAAGAAAGGAATAGTTAACAACCAGATTGTTGACTGGTCTTTTAAGCTGGATGGGATTTTCCACAATGCTACCCAAGAACATGTCTTTTCCACAGTAGCATCAAATCTTGTTACTTCAGCATTAGATGGATACAATGGTAAGTTATTATTATGGAAGTGCAAATCTCACACATGGTTTAATCAAGTGTACTAGGTACAAATCCGCACTCATAGTGTGACATTTCTTATATCATCAGGTGCATGAATGGCTGGGTTGCAGAGGGAGTCAAAGACCACTCTTAATTTCAATTAGAATAAACTGTAGTTTGTTTCACAATGTAATATTCATGAAAATGTTCATATTATTTTTCTGTAATCTTAATTACAACTTGCACAAGAAAATGGCAAGCCATATGTCTGAGATAAACCCTATCTTTCACATCTAATACCTTTCAACTAAGACATTGATTAATCAGCGTTCATCTGAACTTTTGCAAATGTGTGTGCTATTCTCCTGATATATTTTTACTGCTTCATTTTGAAATGGAGGATATCAACAATACCACAATGACGTTTTTACTATTTTATGTGTTTATTTTTCTTGACTTCCTCCTTGTCTGGTCGTTGTTGTACTTTGCCTACAGCATTTTTTGCTATGTATTGGCCATCCACTTTTTGGCCAATTTTGCTTTTCATCATGTCTCATGATAAGGAGTTTTATTCCTGGAGTTTATTTTGGTAGGACTTTACTTACTAAATCAGTTTATACAGTTATTTAATGTTTTACAAGTTTAAAAAATCACAGTTCATTTCCACTGTCATTTTTTTAACCATTTTTAAACTGATAAATGTTGCTTAATGCAGACTAAACTTTTCAGGGACATTGATGTGCTATGGACAGACAGGAGCAGGCAAAACTTTCACCATTACTGGTGCAACTGAAAACTTTCGCCACAGGGGTATGATTCCAAGAGCCTTATCTCAGCTTTTTAAAGAGATCGAGGAGCGCCTTGAGTATAGCATCACAGTCAGGTATCAGCCAGGTTTTTAAAAATTCCTTTATATAAATTTTGTTATTGTCATTGCTTCCTTTGTTAGTATTCCTTTAATGCACTTTAGTGTATATTTTTTGTATCTTATATCAGGAAATGATTCCCACATAGAAGAAAAAAATTGTGAGATCAGGGTCTGCAATGTTTTATCAAAAATTAACCTTTCCATTACTGCCTAAAAAAGTATTATTTATGATTATCATGTCTATAAGTTGCCATATGGACTCATGGTAGTAACGACAAAAGTACAAGATTTGTAATAGAGTAGTTGCTAAGCATCCTTAACAGCTTTTGCACTGCTGTGCACTACTGAGAGGCATTCTACTCAAATGCAAAAATGGTTATGTACGTGATGACTTTTTAATGCAGGATTTCCTACCTAGAGATATACAATGAAGTCATGTATGATTTGCTGGCCTCACTGCCAGAGCTGGAAAGTCAGTCAGCCAATGAGCCAATGGTAGTAACAGAGAACCAGGATGGCGTGTATGTCAAAGGTCTGTCTTGTCATCTGGCGCAAAATGAAGAAGAGGCATTGAATCTCCTTTTTGAGGTACCTGACTTAACTGTCTGGAACCATTAAAAAACCATGAAAGTCATTTTCCTTAGCTGCATGTATCCCTCCCTGAATGCACTGGAAAATAGAATTCTGTGTTCCTAATTGTTGCCTCGTCGTAGTTTTGCAAAACATAATCCCCAAAACTCTTAAGAGCTACAGTGTAAACATTGGTACAAGGGAGATAAATGCAGGAAAGTTATTGGGGAACTGGCAGGACCTCTTACCCTTTTACTGCTTTGACAAAAATGTTTTAAGTTCTGACCCAAGTACATGAGAACATCTTTTAGAAAGGCAATGTTTTAGAATGTTAAGCGCTGCTTCTGCTGCATGATGCTGCATCTGTCATAGACGTACTGTAGTTGTGGTGAGAGCTAAAGAGTGTGTTGTGAGCACCAGCACTGTGAATATTTTAAACATTTAAAATAAACAGTGTGTGTTGTAGGCAGACCAGAAAGTACACTATGGTTAATAATTTTAACAAATAATTTGATTTAAATATGGTGTGCTTCATACTTCTTGTTCCATGCAATGTCCAGCATGAATTAACAGCAGTTATAACTGCTTGTGTCAAAATGAGAATAGAACCAAGTCCTTAATTTAGAGAGTTCTTTTCTTTTGGTGTTGATGCTGATTTGTTTTTAATATATGTTTTTATTTACATGTGACAGGGGGAAACCAATCGGACCATTGCAGCTCATGTTCTCAACAGAATGTCTTCTCGCTCCCACTGCATCTTTACAGTATATTTAGAGGTTAGCACTGAAAATCCTTGTTTGCTTCACCAAAAAAAAAATGTTTACTTTATCTCTCGTTTAGTTTAATGACAATACACAGAGAATATACAGGCATGAGGAAATATGGTGGCCTAGTGGCCCAAGAAATTTTGGCAGGTCATTAAAAACCATAAAGCACTACCCCATCAGGCAATCAGTCCTCCCCCCCCACCCCTATTGCTGCAGTTGTTAGTGTTGATATACATGTACCTGGACCAGAATGGAGGCATGGATCACTAATTATGACTTCTCCCAAATTAGACTGAATTTCCCTTGTTTCTTCGAGGTTGTAATTAGGACCTACTGTACTTAATTGTTTACGTAGTCTTGAACATGTACAGTAAAACCTCCCATATATGACTTTGAAAAAACACCCCAAATCAGGTCTTATAATGGAGGGGTCTTATAAGGGAGGACTGGTCGAGCTGAACTGTTAGTATATATATGTACATGTACCGTGATGTATGGGGTGAGAAATAATCAGATCTGCATGCATGTGCTTTGAAATTGTATTTACATGTACCATTGAACATGTTAAAATAGGTTTTCCACATCTCAATTACTGTACACATGAACATGTATAGTTTTACCAAATGTCTGAATGAGATGTAACTATACTGTGTCTGACTGACCTTGCAGTTACCGAATGCAGCGAATCAGCCCAGACAAAGGCTTAAACATAGAATATAAAATAAGAATTTCAGAAAGAATTCTAACAAAATCTGTGATATAAACTATTTGTCCTACTGTGAAATGTCAAAAAGACATGTAAGTCGTATATTGTGCGAAATTTGTCACTTCCGTTAGTTCGTTAGGTGTAAGTGGATGGTAGATGCAATATTTATTGCTGACTTCCCTTTGTTGCTTCTTTGTTAGGAGCACTTTGAGTCGATCTTTTCTAGATTTTAAACAGTTTTTTTATGCTTCTCAGTGGATTTGGGGTCAACATTTCGTGTTTCTCTTTGCAAAAAGAAGTCTGCTAACCCTGTTCCACTTGACCAGGGAAAGTCATATACTGATATAGTGTGCAAAACTGGCCACTTTCTTCGGTCGGTGGCTGGATTAAGGAGGGAGTCGTAAATGGGAGATCGTTTCTATAGTAAATGGTCTCCATCAGATATTTTTGGGTCGTGTGCCAGAGGAGGTCATATATGGGTAGGTCTTATGTAGGAGAATTTACTGTATTACTGAGAGAGACTGTCGTTTTAAAGAAAACCCAAACCATAAAAAACTTCCCCCTAGGCTAATAGAAATTTCAGTGGCCTAGTTAGTTTTAAAGTTACAATCCAGTCAAGCTAATGACAATTTTCAAAATTCCCCATCTCTGCATTAGTGAGCAATAAGAAGCCATGACTACTTTTTTTGGAGGGGGGGGGGGGGATTATGAAGTGTGAAATAAAAGTACACATATGAGCCTTTTCTGCCATTTACAAGTACATGTAAATACAAACCATGTCCTCTCTTTGTCTTATGTCAGTAAATTGCTGTGTGTGCTTATATATATATGGTCAATTGATATTTCAGTCCAGATCAAGAGTACATTCGAATGCAAAGTACACAGTGTCCAAAATCCACTTTGTGGACCTTGCTGGCTCTGAAAGAATAGGGAAAACAAAGGTGTGTTCCAGATTTGACAAGCATAATTTAATTGTTAGCATTCTCTGGTATCAGGGTTATTTTTAATTTAGTCTGTTATTTGACATTGTTTCATACTGTTCATTTACACCTTAGAGTTTTGATGCAAATAAGTAATTTTTTTCCATTTTTTCTAATAGAGAAAAGTGAATGTTTTTTAAAAAGAAGTGATTGTGCAGACTGAAAACATGATCATTCTTGGCAACTTTAAGGAGTGCAGGGAAAATTTTAATAGAAACTTTGACAATTTTAATTCTTCATTCAGCTTAGACTGGCCTGTAAGCTCTGCATCTCTTATAAATTTTTAGATTTTTCTTAAAAGGACAGAAATATTTGCTTTTTCTGTTTTTTTATGGGTGACTTCAAATTTTGGGTCAGTTTTTGTGGTACGTGCATAAAAACTCAGTAGTTATATTGTGTGTTTGAATTCTGTGGTGATTACAAAGGTAAAACATAACACTCATAACTAAGCTTGAATGTTCAAGTCTGAGGGCAGGATGCAGACGGAAGCACTGTACATAAACAAGTCATTGACGTTTCTGGAGCAAGTGGTCATAGCCCTGGCTGATCGCAACCGAGAGCATGTCCCATTCCGCCAGTCTAAGCTAACCCACTACCTCAAGGATTCTATCGGAGGGCGATGTAACACAGTGCTTGTGGCTAACATATGGGGGGAACGAGCACAGCTAGAGGAAACAGTAAGCATGAAATGTTTAGTTCATGGAGCTTGCAAGAAAACAAAGCGCATGACGTAGCTGTGTGAATGCCTAAAACTGTATTGTGTGATACATGATGATTTTGCACATTTTGGCAAATTCATCTGGTAAATAACTTACAAGAAGATCCATCCATTACCTGTATCTGGTGCAATCCATTGGTGCAGTCTTCTAGGTCTGCAGTTCTGATTACTTCCCTTTGATTATGAGAGAGGTTGAGATCAAGTATGGTCAGATTTATTCCAGCCACATCCTTTTCTGTGTTACACAATTTTCATACGGTGCTATGCTTATCAAATTCATATGGATCTAGGATAAAACGGCGAGAAGGCATGCAGTCAGGAAAGAATAATGTTATTCTACAGACACTTTTGTTCAGTGATACAGTACGAGACTGATAGCTAGTGTGCTGTATAAATATGTTCTCTTTTTGAAGACAGTTTTGTAGTGTGTAATATTCTTTGTATATATTAGGCACAGTTTTGATCAAAAGGGTTTTGTTCTAGTGAGTTAATGGGTTAGTGCCTTGGTTTATATACCCCTTGAAATCTTAGCAAGTTCCAAATCTGAAAGGCATGGATCAGAATGTTGTAGCATTTAATAATCCTTCATGCATTGGGCTTTGGAGAAGGGAACCATTTGAGAATGACAAGCATGTGCCATGATTCCAACAGATTCATCCAGCTGGGAAAGTAGGACTAAGAAAGACCTTAGCTGATACCCTGGGTGTTTATGATGACCTTGTCTTCCTCAGCTTTCTCATCACTGTGAAGAACATGACTTGCATTGGCATGGGTTATATGGTGTAATTTTGTCCAAAACACCTTTCTGTTTCCCTCTGCTGATCATCTTTGCTTAAATATAAGACAGCCAAGCATTTCATCTGTTGTGAAATACTTCTTTTTTTTTTTTTGACATGCCTACATTAGTGAAAACATGTCTTACATGGTTTCAGGTGTCCACCTTGCGCTTCGCTACTCGTATGATGTGTGTATCCAGTGAGCCTGCGGTTAATGAAGTCTCTGATCCAGCAGTAAGCTGTAACATTTCAGATCATGAATTATGCTTTCCTGAGATTTAAGCGTGAGACAAAGCATTTCTAGAAACTTAAACCACACACTGCCATTGCACATTTGTGCATCTCTGTCTCACCCCTGCCACACCTCCCAACTTGGCCTCTCTCTCACACACATGCATGCACACACACACATGCATTTACACACACACACACACAAATGCACAGTTAACATAAAATGTGCAAACAAGCCAAGCAGGAACTGGCTCATCAGCTGTTTTACATTAAGTAAAGGGATTGAAATGAATCATGACTGCCACTTGGAAATAAAATCTAATTTAATAACAGAGGACCTAAACCAAGGTACAAATGACAGACAGTCACAGTTTTGGGACATAACTTCTTCATCAGGACAACATAAACAGATAAAGACTAAAAACAGGCATTTAACTAAGTGAAGTTATGTTGTTTTGTTCCCTCTGTCCATTGTCCAGTCACTCTATTCTTACTCTGTCTGCCTGTGACTTCATTCAGTTAACTGTCTGTTTGTAGTCTTTATCCGTTTGTGTTATCCTGATGAAGGGGTAATGTCCCAAAAAATAAAGGGATTGACTTCACTTAAATTGTTTGCAGGCATGTCCATTTTGTGTTGAAAGTCACTGGAAAGTGGTGAGATCTTGAATACAGTTTCCCGCTGCACTTTCTTTCAAATGCATTGGGCATGTGCATTTGCATGTCAGGTCACTGGAGGCAACAGTTTCGTTGTTGTCTGTTGTTATTTCTTCATCACAAGAGGAGACTGTTCTGGGAATGTTCTCACAGACAATTTTCTTATCAATTTTTCAGTTTCTTGCGATCCATATCTTACAAATTAGAATGCCATACTGCACGACAGTGAAAATCCATATATTGGGATTTTACACACAAATATATATTTTTTAATTATGACATTTCAGTGCATGAAAGCATGAAAACTTAATCATTTTAAGTAAATATTTATTTTATTTACCTTGACAAGTTCTAGACGTTTAATTTCTAAGGAAGATGGAAGTTTCTGTTGACTGTTAATGTGAGAGTAGTATGACGGTGTCATCCCACTGCTTAGTTTATAGGATGGTTGGATGCTGGTGGCTTCTACTGTACAATGCATTCCAGGTCCACTGATATACAGATATTCACAGCCATGGCCTTTCATTTCTACGATTTCACTAAAATTAATGCTTTTTTTCTGAATGTCTGCTTTCAGAATTGCACTGATTTGCTATACCTTTGCCTTGTATTGTATTACACCTCTTACTACACAAAAAAAGCTGCATTACTTTTCTCTTCAACTGCAGTGATAGCAAGAGCACAGGATTCTGAGACAGGTTCTCTGGATTTATTGATAAAGTATATCCTGTCATTCTTCTGCAAAATCTTGTAAACGTGATACAGCAGTCTCGTGTTCACTGAAATGTGTGGTGGTTTGAAGTTCAGAGCACACATAGGCACATATTGACCTATACTTAAGAATTTCTTTTTTCTTTTTCTTTTTCTTTTTTTTTTTGCAGTACAAACGATATACTTTAGATATGAAAGCACTTGGAAATAAAGGTAATTTTTTAATATTAAACTGGTTTGGAATTCTTTCAGATTTTGGTTAAAAAGCTTCAACGAGAGATCATGCACTTGAAATCTGAGCTAGCTATGCACGATACTTTGGTAAGTTTACAACACACAGGCTTGTGTTTTGTATGTGCTTGATTAATTTATAGTTTATTTATTGCCTAGGTAATTTGAACATTGGTGTATAAACACTTTCATGTCATTGAACGATGGATGTCATGGATAATAAGATTTGGTTTTAGATTTTGTACAGAAATAGTTTATTTTTAGTAAACTATGATGCATCAGAAAAGAGGTTGTGTTCACAGAGTAACAGGAGCCAGGTGAGCTATGACCCACTGTCTGAGCAACAGAAATATGAGATTCGTCAACAGTGTCGCAAGTACTTGGAGGGCACTTTGGATGAAATTGAAGTATGCTTTTTTGTGTTAACACTTTCTCTAGTCTTTCTGCACAGTTGCATACATAGGCTGTGAGACTTAAAAATATATTTCTTTCATCTTAATTTATGTGATAACAGCAACTGTTGTAGTCTTACAAACAATTTGAAATATGCATAGGAATGCAGCACAGTATTGAAACAGTGCCACATTCACTGAGGACTTGTTTTGAATTAATTTTAAATTATGTGTAATCCATTGAAATGTTTAACTTGTTTTTTCACCATTACCACAGTTTGAGAATGTTGACTAGAAACAGAAAATCACCACTGGTCCTTCTTTAGCCTTAGTCATAAAGGATTGATGGTGGGAGTGCAGGGGTTCTGGTGTTAGTGGTAACTGTAATGAAATTTACAGCAGAGAAATTTAAGAATTGGCTTGGTATCTGACGCCAGTTCCTAGGCACTAGTTAGTAATTAGCAGGGACTGATGGGCAATGGGGAGATCGGTGGGGGTGGGGGGTAAGATAGAGACATATGCTGCTAGACAGTGGGCAGCAGAAATAGGGGAAGTCTGGCACCAGATGACTGACAACCTCCATATTTTAAGAGGGGAGCGGTCAACGAGCAGCAGCTGGGAGGCCACCTGCAGAGTAGTTACTGATAAGGGGTAGAAGAGTTCGGAAGGTAGCATAATGGTCAAAGTAATTAGCAATAGGGGGTAGAAGGGTTTAGAAGGCAGCCAAGTGGTCAAAGTAATTAGCAGTAAGGGGTACCAGGGACTGGTAGATAGCATAATGGTTAGAGTAGAGGAGTGGGGGTAAAGGTTTTTCCCAGGGATGGCCAATAGGAACGAAGGGTAGCGAGGCAGTGTTGGGGATGGGGGCATTGGGACTGCTGGTTTTAAGGAGGGGGTAAATTTGTGTGGCAGTGAGAGAGAGAGAGAGTGTGTGTGTGTGTGTGTGTGTGCAAGGTTTCTAGAGTACAGCAGGTAAGTCTCACAGCGATGTCTGAGCTCTTTTCTGCTCATTGTGATTTGTTTTTCTCAATGCTACACAGTGACAGCATTAAACTGCACCATCATAAACTGCTTACATTAGGCTTGTTCTTTGTATAAGGTCACTTATCTATTACAGATTGTCAACTTGCGGCAAATCCAAGGAGCCTTTGAAGCATTTCGGGAAATTTACCTGTAAGCATAGTTTACTTTTTGAAATAACTTGGTCTGTAAGAACAAAGAATTCAGAAATATATAAAAACATAGATAAAAGCAACTTAAATTTCTCACTTGCATATGTTAACCTGTGTGTACTTGGTAATAAATTTGCTAATAATAATAAGAGTACTTATAAGGCAACAAGTTTTATAAAATAATTTAAGACCCACACACTCGACTGCATGCGCACACACAATGCAACACACATGCACTGAGACTCACAAAGACACTGGTACACACAAGCTATATCTACAAATAGGCATGTAGATGATAGAATGAAAAGCATTTGTGGAGAGAGAAAACAGGTTTCCAGAAAAATGTTTTAAAAACGATTTGTAGGTAGCTAGCAGATGGAGAGAGGCAGACTGATCCAGGTCAGTGGACCGAAGATGAAAAAAAGACCAGGGACTAAAGTATCTTGTAAGAAATATCTTGTAAGCCTTGATTTGCTGATCAACTTTTCTGATATGTCGTAGTCAAATGGATCGTGATGTTGAAGAGAAGCTTAGACAGAAATTCGCATTGTTTGAGAGGACTGACACTGCTGCCATTACCGCTGCACAGCAGGTATTTTTTAATTCAACTGAAATAAAGCAAGGGATTACTCATTAAAGGCTTTTTAAGGGACACGTTGTTCTGAGTCTTAAGTGGAGTTTTAAAAGCTTGGTATCAGTAATCATGCTTTGTTTAAATCTGTAATAAAGTTTGAGGATGGTTAAACCTGTTCTTTGTTTCTAGATTCCGATGTTTCCCTGATGTTTTTTTTTTTAAATAATGGCACCCATACTGCAGCAGTTCTTAATGCCATTGCCTGACAGCAGATTAACCCACTGAGTCCTGTTTCTTCTCAGCCATTTCCGATTATGGTGTTGTTTCCCTTTGACCATGAATCAAAGTTGGTGTAGAGAAACATGCAGATTTTTGTGTTCACCCTTAGATTTCAAAATGATGCTATGCAACATTACGTAACTGATGTTCTGTGGAAATCATTATTTACCTCATAGCTGATGGATTTTAATGAAGTTTTACTATATGGCAAGATTAAGGTAATAGTTTTTAATTCAGCATATTTTTGTATGTAAAAATCAGTTTTATTTTTGTTTGTAGCAAGTTTGGTTATTTCATGACAATTTTTCAAACATGAAACTTGATACCCCAGCTATACAGGACAAGCGTAATTAAATATGGCTGGAAATTTTTGAGTTAAAATGAAATGAAGGAATTATTCTTATTCCTTGCAGGCTGGCATGTCCATCGCAGATGAAGCAAGCATGGTTGGAGAAATGGATGGGTCAGGATTTGGTGTTGGCTCTGCCCCCAAGTCTGCCAAGGCTGACCCCTCCCCTGTGGTACAGCTCAAAAAGAAAGAGCGGGAACGTGAGAAGAAAAAAGGAGCCAGAGGCCCAAGGTTACTGTCCTAGGATAAAGAGTGGTTTGAGCGACAGAGCCTGTGTAGTCGTGATATTCCTGGCATAAAGAGTGGTTTGAGCGAAAGAGCATGTGTAGTCGTGATATTCATGGCATAAAGAGTGCTTTGAGCGAAAGAGCGTGTGTAGTCGTGATATTCCTGGCATAAAGAGTGGTTTGAGCGAAAGAGCGTGTGTAGTCATGATATTCCTGGCATAAACAGCACATTTCCAAGTGGTGAAGGATTGGCGCTTGTAGAGAGTTCTGATTTTGTCATTTTGTCTGTCACAATCTCTTTTTATCAATGTTAATGTTGTTCCTTCAGTGCATCTGAGTTATTTAGATTCATAAGTTGTTCTGTTGTCATGCACATTTTGTGTAAACAAATGCAGTATCTCTGTAAAACTTCATACTTTTGTCTCCTTTTATTTAACTCAAAAGTAGAAGTCTTCTAAATGAAAACCAGCTGTCATAAGCAGGTCAGTGGAGCTACATTCAGAGTAACAGGATCATCTCCATGAGACTTGTGAAACAGAGGCTGGATATTTTCCTTTGTCATTACAATTTGTGTTTAGCCCTGTTGGTGGAAAGACTACATCCAGCCCATCTCACAGCACAAAGGGTGAGCAAGATGCCAAGTCACCATACACACCAGTCGATCGTGATAAAGAAGAAGGTACAACATCACCAGTAAGCTCTGCAGGTGCTGCCCACAGGATGTCTCAGCGTCCAAGGTTGGTACAGCTTCACTGAAGAAAAAGTTGGATTATGGGCACCGGTTATGAGAGAAAAGGGAGATAATTGTATGGGTGCCATAAGCACAGGGACCTGGCACAATCACAGCTCACTGGTTCACGTGGAAGGGCAAGAGTTTTGTATACATGGTGCAGACATTAGAGGAGTGCCACAAAAGTGTCCATTTCAGATTTTTGTTTGGAGTGCTAGATCTAATACAAGATGCCACCTATTTTCCTCCTGATTTTCTGTCTTTCCCGTCCACCCTTTTAACACAGGCACTTAACACTTGCTGATGTATGTGTAACTGTATCTGTTGTGCACCTTACTAAGGGGAACGTCTAGCCAAAGTGGCTCCGCTGCAGAACTTTTTGTGGAATCTGAAAGTGGAGCTAAAATGAAGGGGGACAAAATGATCAGAAGCCAGACAGATTTTGCAGTAGAACATGAAGGGGATGAAGAAGGCACTGCAGCCTCTTTAACCTACCAAGACCAAGATGTTGTAGGGGATCAGATAAGGTAGATGTGTGCACAGGAGGAGGAATCAGCATGAGAAGTCTTTATGCGCAAATTTTCTGTTACCTTTGCACTGAGGCATATGTGTTGTGGAGATTTTTAAGCATGCAAGTATTTTCACTGCCATTTATGTTTGCCAGTGGAATTTCATTTGGTTAGGGATAAATAATGCTAATATCCCTTAACTCACACCATTGAGAGCTCAATCACTTCCAATATTTTGTGAATTTTAAACTCACAAAGCAATTCCATTATGAACAGTTTGCCTGTATTTTAGGAGGCACAGACATCCTCACACTTTCCTGAGCCAGAGCTCCTGCACAAAAGAATATGTACTGATCTGTTAAAACAAAATAAACAAATGAGATTTAGGTTGATGGATGACCATTTATAGGAGTCCCGCAGAAAATACTTTTTATTTTTATGGAATTATTTTCATTTTGCTCAAAAGCATGTTTATTTCTTTGAAATTTTATGTTGGTCTATGGACCAAAGAGGTTATGGTTACATTGTTGCAAACTTGCACTCAGCACCTTTGATTTGTACATGTATTGACATTACTTTTGTTATCTGCAAAGGGGTTTGCTTTGTTCCCAATTGTAGCATAAATTCTTAACATTCTTGAATCATAATTTATAATGTGTGAACTACAATTTTATGCTCCTAGTAAAATTATGGATTGTTTGTTTACTGCACAAAAAGAATTAGCACACTATGTTGTCTGGACAATTTTATCAAAGAAAACCTTTCATCCAATATCACAAAGCTTGTAGAGTTTAAAAAATTCTACTAGGCATACCTTCTTTACTTAAAGGCTTAAAACTTTATTTGTACATTGACACACTTTTTGTTTATTTTCAGCACTCCACCAAGCAGAACTGCTGCTTTTGAAGAATTCAAGCAAGAGAAAGGCAGTGAGATAAACAGGATTCTGATAGAGAACAAAGGTTTGTAAATTGTAGCCCACAGCTCTTTCCTCTTTTTTTTCTGAGCCATGACTTGGTAACAGAATATAGCAAGACAGTGTGTCATTGTGTACTATAGTATCAAGTAATTCATACTAAGGCATGACAACTGCAGAAAATTTGGTTGTGGCTGTTTTTATGTCTTGAGATAGGTATAGCAAGATGGAGATTTAAAAAAAAAAATTAGCACAGCAATTAATTTTCGGAGTGACTAATTCATTAGCACACGTTGTGTCAGTAAACAGCAAATTCAGAGCATATCCTGGTGAAAATGTTCTGGCCTCTTAGTCTTACGTTGATATTTTGCCTATACCATTTCAAAGAACTGTTTCCCATGTTGTGGAAATTTTGGGGACTGTAGACCATGTCAGCCGCGTTACTGTTCTGATCTGGTAGAAATCTTGGCAAGCAAGAAGAAAGCCTATTCTGATCTGGCCAAGAAGATAAACAACACTAAGCTGGACATTGACAACACTCGACAAGTCCTGGAAAGATTCAGAGCAGAAAGGGACACACAGGGTATTCACCCAAGATTTTCTTCTTACACTTCATTTGATTATTTAAATCTGTCTACAAAGAGGATGGCTTGTATTTTTGATGCATCTGTTCATATCATGCAAATTATACAGTACTGTAATTTAAAGGCCTGCCAAATCGGTAATGTAACTCGCACACACTAGCACAAGTGGCGAAGAACAAACTGCCAGTGCATACTTACAAAAGAAACTACTTAACATGGGCCCAGTCCCGGTGCAGGCACTCATTCACACAGACATCCAGAACCTGGCCTGACCAACTATACAAACTGAAGATATGAGAGCTAAATAACACCCCAAATTTAACAGTGAAACCCCCATCTCAAAAAACCAAAAACATAGGAAAAAACTAAAATTAAAATACAGTGATGGTGAGTTTTCACCAACAGAATAAGAGGAACCCAAAAGATTTGCTAAAGAGATGTAACCGATAAATACCTAAACTAGTTTTACCCAATTTCTATACAGACCTGCATGCACATTGTGACCCACATGGGTGATAAAGTGTGAGAACGAGACAAAAGGACAAAGGAAAAAAAGAAAAGAAAAAGTAGAAAAGAATGAAAGGAGTATTGATGCGGAATATTACATTCTTATCTAACTTAAAGAGAAACTTAACCCTAGACGCAATTTGAGATGAATTCATAGATATTGATATTGTGAGTCTTGTCAACCATAAATTTCAAGCTGCATCAGTACTATTTCCATACAATTCACGTTTTAATATCGATAAATAGTGGCACACGGACGTCGCCATGTTGTGGTACTCTTTCGCGAATGAAAGCAAAATATCGCTGCTGTCGTCTGGTCTGGTGACGTCAGTTCTCCAGAAGCATTCTTCAACATGCCACAGTGCGTTCGGCTGTTTCAACGAACAGTGCAAATCGTTTAATGTAGACGGAAGCCACAAAAGCTTTTTTGGGATTCCAAATCCAGAAAAATCAAAAGATTCCTATGCACTTTGTAAAAAGTGGCTTGAAAATTTAAAGAAAGCCAAGTTGCCTCGTCATACGAAAGAGTATAAATTAAAATGGCACAAATCGCACTTCGTGTGCGAAGACCATTTTACGAGCGAGTGCTTTCAAGGCACCAACAAAAATGATGTGGCTGCTTCGCTTGGCTTCAAGACT
>SMGT01016659.1:221634-254284 GCA_004794575.1 Lanistes nyassanus | reverse complement strand
ACTTTGGGTCATGGTAAGTATTGCTAAAGAAACACAAATTTAGATAAGAAATTTGCATTTTTGAGTTGTAAGGCATTTTAAACCAAGTTCATAATAATTTGAAATTTCACAATTTTATATTTTTTTTCGTATTACTAAACCTGGTTCATGGCGGCAGGATTGCTTCCCTTTTTATACTGTTTCTGTCTTGTACTGCATGCATATCATTCCAGCTTGTATGTTCACATTAGGTTTATGCTATCTCTTCAATGATGTCTTTATTTTCAGATTGAACAGGGTTTGAAGAAATTGTTCACAGAGGGACAAGAAACCTATATTTTAAGGGTGTGGGAGCTGCTTATGCAGCTCTTGAAACAAGTGAGTACATTTCAGTTTTTTCCTTCCATAAAGTGCCAGGCATATATTTTAGTGGCAATACCCCATTTAATATATATCGCCTGTTCTAGAACCATGCCTTACTGTACTGTTGTTGACATCACTGTTGGTGTGAGACAATTGCAGAATGTCATTACTCACTGTCAAGTGCTGCCAACTGTTGGCACCCAGTATTTTAAAATATTCATCTCCACAAAAGCCTAAATAGATAAAAACGCTGCTAACCACTGTTTACAGTATATATATTAAGAATGGCATTTATCCTTAGCATTTAAAAAATTTCATCTTCGGGACAAGTTAGCAATAAGAGTTGATACAGGGACTTCGTGGAAAGCAGTTTAGAACATTGTGAATCATCAGAAAATGTTTTTGGATGCTTGTTTCAAGCTTGAATCTTATGCAGTTCTAAAGTAAAGATTTTAATTTTAGTTTGTTTTGTGTGGAATATGACCGATGGCATTTTTGTTTTAGAGTTCTTTAATGTCTGCTTCTCATTTTGTTGTCAGGAACTTACTCGCACAAATGTACTAAACAAGATGCTTCGGATAATTGAGCCCGCTTTTCAGTCAAGCTCACAAGAAATCCGTCGATTGGCCTTTCATTCTTGGAAACTTTTTATCGACTTTGTCACAGAAAGTCCACGTATGTTTTGTTTAGTTTTAATCCCTCAGACAAATGATGGCATGGCTCTTTTTTGAATTCTAGGTGTAGGATTGTGGTTGTTGCAATCATTTGCATTAAGTCTTTCATGGTGGTAAAAGTGCATTGTTTATTGTTTAATGTCAAGTCAGCATTTAAGGGTACATGGAGTGGAAACAGGGGAGAGATGATAAAAGATTTTTTAAAAACCCACAAGCTGTGTGAGGAAAAACAGTAAACTTACAAATTTTGAGCATTGCTGCAAGATATGATTATACGAAGCCTACGTTCATCCCATGGGTCTGGGAACGTGATCAACAAATGTGCATTAAAATTATGTACAAAGTTTTATCTCATTCCTTAAAAAAACTGGTCCCCATGCTATGAAAAGTTTTGACAGCAGCATGCGCTTAGGATTATTTGCACTGCAGGCCAACACACACCATAGTGGAGATAATATCCCAGCTAAGAGAGAACTCAGTACTCGATACTGATGTACAGCTAATACAACAATATTTCATCTGTGTCACATCATAATCTGTGGTTAAAGTATAGCTGGCCTAGTGTAGTGAAAATCTCTTGGAGAAACAAATAGAAACTACATGTATTTAGTAAGTCTAGACTGAATCATGGAGAAGACAGATTTGAAGGTGTAAGAGTTATTGCGATGGCAGGATTCGGATCCAGTTCTTTAACTTTCTATCAGTTCTTGCTTTTTCTTTCTTTGTCCTGCAGGGAGATAATTGTAAGGGAGTGGTCAAGACTTGAGAGCTTTCACATCCCATTTATCCAGTCGGTTAACCATGTGGAAGCTTGTTAGGGTTGCACGGATTAATGTTTTTGTATTTAAAATGGTTGACCATAGCCCTGAAAAATGTGAAATCATCTTCAAAAATTTAGATTTGAGAGTGATGGTCACCCTTGGTTTTTTGAGTCATAGGGAACCCTGATGGAAACTACTTGTGCCAGATACTGGATCAAATCCAGACCCCCATATGTGTTAATGCTATTCTAGCAGCAGTTATACTGGTTAGAGTAAAACTCCAATTAAGCTGCAGCAAAAAGCACAAGATTGCAACTAACATTGTTGGTACTTTTTCACTGTTGGGTGGGTATAGGGTTCTGTTCTTGCTACATGATGGCGGCAGAGCACAGTCCAGTCAGTACAACATCACTCTCTTTATACTGTTTTCAGAATGTTGGGGAGATTATAGGCATGTCAAGCTTGTCATGCAAGTCTTCATAACATGCAATGCCATCTCAGAGGAGACTGCAGTAGAAAAACTGAGTGCCATGTGGCACTATGTTTGTCGCCTTGGTGCACGAGCCTGGAGCAACTTTGACTTGGTAAACAAAATGTTTTGCTATATATGATGGAAATATATTTTCTTTGGCTAGAATGTTGTATTGTTCTCTCTTTTCTTTCTTTGTTTTTGATTCATGTGTTTGAACATAATTTGAATTGTAGTAGTTCATATTGACTGGTTCTGTAAGCATGACAAATATGATCAGTGCTTCAGTAATGCAGTTAAAGTTTAAAAAGAAACTTGATTCTGTTAGCATAAGTAGACCTGTACACAGTGATATGCTTTCTCTGGGTAGACCTATCAAAGTAATCTTACTCTGCAGGTTATAACACCACTGTTATACATGTGTACTGGAAACATGCCACTTCGACCAGCCAGTGTGCATGCAAACACTGCCACCTCTGCTTCAACAAATTCAGGTAGATACTGAAGGAAATTTGGCTTGCTACTGGTTAAAGGCACTTTGGTTGCTTAAGGTCAGCTTAACACTTTGGCGCCGTGTGCGGACAATTTCGTGTGCAGCACAGGATACGCTTACGGCGTATGCGGAAAAAAAATCAAGCAACTTTGACGATTTATTTACGGGGAATCGCTAATCGTCTAAGGTAAAGAACTCCTACATTAGAAAGCTGAATCATTTCTTCACGAGTTGCTTCCCTTATACTGTGTTTAAACGGACAATGAGACCGGTTTCTGGCAATAATTTGAAGTGAGTGTCCACATGTGCTCTGTCACTTGAGAAATGCTAGATTTACTCTTCAAATTACATGCTATAGAGGAAAATGACATTGTTTTGCAAATTTACTGTGATAAATTGGATGAAGACAAGAGTATTTGTGCCTAAAAGACCCAAGAAAGTGACTACCAAGAGAAAAACGTGCGAGCACGTGTTGCAAACAGTACTGAACAGACTGTGTATAAGGAATAGCGAGGACTTTTTGATTACTTCAACTTCAGTTGTGTTTCCATCAAAGGATTTTACAAATTATAGAACAAGGTCCAAGAAACACAGTAAGAAATGAGTTTTCTTTATTTATTGTAGTTTTATATCATATTTGTATTGTTTTGGGGGATTTTTTAATGAATTTTTGGAAAAAGGCTAAAAATGCCGCGTCCACGGGACAGCTCGAGCTACGAACGCTACGGTAGCATTGAGTTAAAAGCATGGTGTTTACATCTTTTCATTTCTAAAGCATCTTGCTTATAAACACAGTTGCGTGCTGGCTAATTTTTTTGCCTCCAGTTCCTGTACATGTACTGGAAGTGTGGCACTTCCTTGGTATTAGCTTGTTCCTTGTGCTGCATGTTTAAACTTGTAACTCTTTTGGAACTTCGTTTTTCTGGTTCAGCAACAAAGTCAGGAGCCATGCAGTGTCCCTTGTCCCCAAGAATAGCCTCAGGATCTACCTTGAACATTAGTTCTACGAGCTGTGTCAAGCAGCAGTCCATTCCTAAGCTGCAAGAACTGGGGATGGAGATTATGGCACAGCTCCTGGCAGACAGTACGAGAGCCATGCCCTCTTCAACCCTGGGTAATTTTGTTTATTTGAACTCTTTGAGGCTGCAGGGCTTAGACCTATGCAGACACCCTTAAAGCTGCAAGGGATTACGCACTTTGAAAAAATACTACTTGAAAACTACCACACAGCAATATATTTTATATGTTTGGAATGAGCTATTCTTGCACATCAAAATGCATACAGTACTTTTATTTTAAAATGTTAAATCATACTATTTGGTGCCAAATATTGTCACTATTTGCGCCAAAAAAAACCCCTTCCAGGTGTCACTCCTTATATGCTTCAAACAGGTGAATAAAATCCAGTAATCAGGAGTATTCCACTTTGAATCTGTTGCTGAATAGTTCTACTGTGAAATAAAACACAATTCCACCCTTGAAGTTACACATTCACATATTTTCTTTTCGCATGTAGCCATTTTGAATGACGGAAACTGACCTGGTCATCCATCAACATTTAACATCTGGCGAGCCAAAACTATGCTTTAGAAACTCACTGAAATAGGTCAGAGGAAACAACCAATAATAGAGCTTTCTTGTCACGATACTATACCATGACCCAGAATGCTAATTCTCAAGTTAGTGATCCCAAACCGCACCTTCCACACACAAATTTTGTGCACAAACCCTGGTAAGGCCCCCTCCATGCATGCGCACTTTAGTGCATCACCCCCATGGGATCTACTCGCTGACCAATCCAACCTGACTTTCACAAGCCCGAAAAGGAACAGCAGGGAGGGTGGGCCTATGATGGGTCATGGTAAGTACTGCTGAAGAAACTCAAATTTAGTTAAGAAATTTGTATTTTCTTGTCACCATACTGTACCGTGACCCAGAGTGCTGATTAGCACAAAAAGGAGGTGGGTGAGAAAACCAAAAAGAACTTACCAGGGTTAGGAGGAGGTGGCGTGCCAGAGGTGCTGGGTGACCACAAGTATTGCTAAAGAAACTCAAATTTAGTTAAGAAATTGTATTTTACAGCAATACAAAGATTGCTTTCCTTATACTGTTAGGTGCATCTGCAATTTTTTTAATCTGCCATGTTATAGTACGCAGCATGGCTAATTCGTGTCAACCATCATAAAATATCTGGACAAGTCCACTTTCTGTTTTCTAAATGACTAAAAATCTTGAGCAGAAAGCATATCAATCTATAAATCTATTAAAAAAATAAACTTACGCTTGTGATCTTCATAATTTCAATAACCAAAAATTGTGAGGGGGAGTTTGGTGTATACTGTCTCATACCATCTTGTCAAATGCCAACACAATGCATATGCCAAAAATAAAAGAAAAATGACTGGAGGTTTTCAATGCACTGTTGCAGAGACTTTTCAGCCAGAGGCAGGCCTGACACCAGCAAGCTTTGTGAAGAATGCTACCACTTTGATAATGACCATGTTTGAACTGATTAGGTGTTTGACTACGAAGATACCAGGTGAGATATGATGACGGTGCTAGAAGCAACCCTTTTTAACCAGAACCCTGAATATTTCAGCCATAAACTGAAGTCATGATGTAATAATGTTGCCCGCACTTTTTAATAGGTTAAAAGTGTGTGCTATTCATTATTAGCTTGACTAGAAGATGGTACAGCTGCCATCTTGTTCCCTGCTGTCTGTGAAGTAACTAAAGAGAACTGTTGTCAGAGAGTGCTTGGCCCTCAGCCCTGTGATCACTGTTCACGTCAGTTTTACTTCAGCTGTTTCCTAGCTGTTGACCAGTGGGGACGCAATTTGAAGGCTACTGATTTTTCTAGCGTTTTTCTCTTAATCATGCAGTGTCAGTAGCATTTGGCATCTTCTCAATGATAGTCTTCTCTCTTATGACCTTTTTACATCTAATTTAGTGCATCTGTTTTTATTCAGAATTGAGCATCTATTCACATAGAAAAATGCAAGGGAGGCTATAGGCAAAAGGTATTTTTAACCATGGGAGAACACAATGTTTGCTGGCTTAAAGCAGGATACAGTGGATTGCAACATTGATACAACATGGGCAACTTGTGTGTTTTTGAAGGTGACCAGATGCAGTCATTTCCAGTAGATCGTGAATAGGGCAGATTTTAAATAACGAATTCATTTGCTTGCAGACCCATTACTGATGTATGTCTGGCAAAGCATGTTGGCTCAGCTGAGCAATGCTTTGGAATCATCTTATCGGTCAGACTGTCGGGAGCCTTTGTCTACTTTCCTTCTGCAGTTTCAGTCACTTGTGCTGAATCAAATTATTCCTCAGAAACTTTTGTTGGTGAGTACCACCTTACAGTGTCTGGAAATTGGCTTGTTTGCCTAATCCTTTAGACATGTTACGATGTGTCAATACTCATAATCTGTTATGGTATTTTGCAGAAACTGTTCAAGGATGTCTGTTCTCTACCTCAGAAAGTGCTGTCGTCTACTGTTTTTAATGTCTGTAGTGGCGAAGTAGTCAAAGTGAGTATGGTATATGTCTTGTTTAAAGTGCTCCATATTGTGTCAGAAAAGTCTTCAGTTTTATTTTACTGTGAATTCATTGAGACCAAAGATACAGTTTACAACTCATGGGAAAGCTAGAAGACCTTTTGTGCAACAAGTGGTAGCAGAGACATTAATAACACTATTTTTCAAAATTACCACACCTGATGTGATGGATCCTTATATGATGTGTGATTGCAGCTGGTGTAAAAGCAGTCTAATTAAAGTATTACACATTGATTTTATCATTTTCCTCAGTACAACTATTGCAGCCTTGGACTTTTTTTGCTCCCTTTAAACTAGGTATCGTAATTTACACATTGCCATCTTGAACTGCTGAGAGTACAAAGGTGGCTGCTGATGCTAAAGAAAATCTGAAAAATATCATCTTGAATGGAACAGAAAAAAATGATAATTTGTGAGCAAGTTGATCGAGCAAGATGGGTTAAACACTTTCCACTTTGGAGATGTCAGTATAAGACACTTCTTTAGTTTATGTGAGAGCTTCTCTGTTTCCACCCTGCCAGCCTTGTATATAACTCACTGCGAGAATGCATTATAAACTGCTTATAGACTTTCACCTCCTTGCCTGTATTAAACATGTCCTGGTGCTTTCAGTTTCTCTCTCTCTCTCTCTCGCTCTCACTCTCACAATTCAATTCTCACTCCCCTTTGTATATGCACCACAATGCACAGTAATTTATGTCCATGCCATTTTTTTGTACACCTTATTGAAGGGGTGTCCTGCACAGTTTTTGTGTGAAGTTCTTCTGACTCCAGAGCTGCTGAAAGAATGCACACGCGAGGAAAGGTAAAGAGCCTTGTGTTTCTTAACTAGGCACCCTGTTTAGGCCATGCCAGATGACACAAGCAAAGCCATGAGCAGCTTGCTACTGAGTCAAGAGCTGCACACAGCCAAGCCACTTGCTGAAGTGGCTGGTGTCATATGATCCGTGACCCTTCCCTTATTGGGTCCTCAGATTTCATTGGCTTTTGTCACTGAGCAGCTCGGCCAGTTTAGAACCCGCACTACCCTACCCTCCGGAGAGCTAGATGAACAGCTACTTGGCACTGTCTCGCCGAGCTGCTCATCTTCATCTGGCATGGCCTTTTGTTAAATTTCACACAAAAGCTGAAATCCTGTTGTTTCATGCGGGAGTCAATTGTTCGAAAAAACCTTTTCCTTTTCCGAAACACCATCTAGGATGAATAACAAATAAATGATTGTTTAGTTTTTACACCACTGTACCTCCTCTTATCAAAGCTTGGATTTATACAACTGATTTATTTTCCATCTGAGACTTCCCATGATGAAAATCATAAGACAGATTTCAAAAGAAACAAGGGAACTGGACCAAGCTAAGACATGACAAAGACGAAGACAATCTACATGTTTCGGGACACTACCCCGTGTTTCCCTTGTTTTAAATTTTAGAAAGGTTTTTCCTCCAAGCGGCAGTCACCTGTTTTTCTTTTAAAAAAGAAGCAATCAATTTTGGTAATTTTCTTTGCCCTTGGTAGTGCCTCTGTTTTCTCAGTAGCTTCTCTCTCTTTCTCCGTCTCTTTCTCTCTTTTTCTAGCCTTTGGCTCTCATTTTGCAGTTGATACATGTTTTTAAGTAGCCTTTATTCTTTCAGTTTTATGATCCTGCTGTCGAAGATAGTTCAGTGTGGAACCAGCCCTCCATCCCGTGTGCTGCAGTTCTGTCAGTTTGTATCAGAACTGCTGGATCGTAATGCCCAGCATGTGCCTGAGCCTGAGGCACTGTGGCGGCTGTGGAGCATAGTAGCTCACATTGTACAGGAGCACATTACTAAGGTAGTGGTCAGCAAAAAGTCCATTTGTTCCAGGACAGATTTAAAAAACTGCGTGCAATATATTTTACTACGATATGTTTTCTTAGTGAAGAAAATATCCAGACCAATAAATTTGAAAAAAATCTTGAAAGTGCAGTTGTAGAGCAGATTATAGGTTCTGCTTTGCAAACAATAATACTCAAAGGATTTTCTAATCATGTTCTTTATGCAGACCAACGAGGTGAATCAAGGGGACTCCCTGGAGTGCAACTTTGACTGCTTGTATGCCACTCTTCTTATACCTATCACCCATCAGCTTGGCACCAAGGTCAATCAGGTGTGGAATTCTCTTCTTCAGCATGTTTTTATCATTATTAAGATAACCCCAACAAAGTACTGGCAGCGCTAGACACAACCGTATGCTGACGTGTGCAAACAAGGGAGCCTACCGTACCCAAACACGTAGCAAAGAGAGAGTCGAAAGTAAGGAACGTGGCAGATCTTCTAAAAAGATCTGCCATACAGCGAATCCCTAATTTATATCGTCAGCTCGCTCACTAAGCGTAAACTAACAATTGGGATTCGACACAAACACAACATAGGACAATTACATGGAATCCTCAGGGTGCACAACATAATCAAACAAGAACAAATGAGGACAGAGCGCTATAAAATCGTCAAACGATACAGCGTATGCACACGTGGTACACCAGGGGCTAGCCGTGTGAAGACTAGGGTCGTTTAAAAGAAAGGGATGGCAGATCTTTTTAGAAGATCTGCCACGTTCCTTACTTTCGACTCTCTCTTTGCTACGTGTTTGGGTACGGTAGGCTCCCTTGTTTGCACACGTCAGCATACGGTTGTGTCTAGCGCTGCCAGTACTTTGTTGGGGTTGTCGTTTGACGATTTTATAGCGCTCTGTCCTCATTTGTTCTTGTTTGATTATTAAGATAGCAGCAATCCTTTTCTTGTGAATTTACTAATCAAATGTTGGTTACCATGGCTAGTAGTTGTTACCACTGCCTGCTTTTCTGTACAGTCCGTTCTGAAGACGCTGATGAAGACGTGGTCGGAACTGTACCACACCTTTGCCCGTTTGTCTGCTCTTGTCCCCAATGCAGAGGAAAATACAGTCGTTGAGTACTTGAGTCGCAGGATCTTGGATAACTACACCAACAAGAAACTAAATGTCAGTATTTTTGTCTCGATTGTAGTGATTTTAAATACAGGATTTAAGAAATTAGCTGTGTACTAGCCTTTGCAGCAATTTTATGTTCATAAGGTACATATGTCTTAATGACCGCTCCTGCCTACCTATCCAACTGAGTTCTGAAACATGCACCACTCTCACAGCCTCTTTTCTTCTTCAAAGCCCCCTTTGTCTTCATATTCCTCACACCAGGCTCAGCACCTTTGGTCCAACATCTTTTTCTGTTGGAACAGCTTGCCTGTCTTATCCGCAAGGTGCTTACACTCTCTTCTTTTAAAAGTTCTCTGAAAACCTATCTTTTCTCTGTCCCATAATAAATTTTATCTTGCCCCGTCTGAACCTATTCAGGGATTCAGGGAAAGCTTCTGTGTACCACTACCAGTGTCTGCATGGGAGTCGGAGTGCATGCATAAGAGTGTGTGTGTGTGTGTGTTGTAGCATTGTGTGTGTGAATGTAGGTGAGTGTGCATGCCTTGAATTACTTTGTAAGATCTGGCACCTTGTAAATATTATTACTAAGATTAGTTACGTGATAAAAACTAAAACAACTTTCCTCCTTCAGAATGCCACAGAGCTGGAATACCTGATGAGTGTCTGCCACGTAATAGTGGATACCATTGACTTCTCGTCTCTTGCACCAAAGCAGACTTTTGGTCTTGGGTTGTCGCCAAGTCCTTCCCGATGGAATCGGCGGCATCACAAGCCCATGGGGAACATCCATTCTTTTGTGCATCTTGTGGCCACTTTAATGGAGGCTGTGTGTGCAAGTGTCAGGGATCAGAGTGAGGAACTACCTTTCACTAGACAGGTAAAGTGTGAGGCAACATCCATTCTGCCACCTCTCTTCCCTCACCCACCCCCAAAATTAGAAATTCTAAGAGTCTTTATGTTGCAATGTTTACCTGCATCTTGACCAAATAAACAAAAATATTCTGTCATGGTAGCATGGTGATATAAAAGCCTTTGAATGGATTGGCAGGCCACTGTGTTCAAAATGTCAGTAGATTTGATTGTTATCTTGCTTCTCATGTTATTTTTCCCTTTGCTGTTTTCCTGATCTGCAACCCAGTGTGTCCTGGGGTGCTACAGCTTTGTGGTCAAAGTTAATTCTGTAGATTTTTTTGTTTTGCTTCAGATGTCCAGAATTTGTTTATTCTAGTTTTTTATTTTTAGCTGAAAACAGGAGAAGACAATGCACACTTGACCAGTGCAGCCAGTACAAGCCTGGAGGTGATGACTACACTTGTGACCCATGTTAATGCGTCTGCCGTCATTAGACACCTGGTTGAGACTGTAGCTTTGCCGCTTGCTAACTACATGAGTGTGGCGAACAAGAAAACCTCTCTTAGATTCCATGGTCCTAGTTTTCTGCAGAAGGTAAGGTTTTTGTTTATTTAAAATAATTTACTTCATTATGTTGTAGATTGGGGAGGCGGGTTTAAAGCCTTTTCTGATGACGTCTCCTAATGCAGTACAGTCTATGTACACAGTGTAACAAAATTTGTAATTCTTTAGTTTGCATGCAGGTCTGCTTGACAGGACATGTAGCATGTGTGTAAAGATTATGATAGCTGCCAATACCCTTTTGATAGGTGCATTCACTTTTTATTCAATAATTTAGGAAATTTTGATTTCTTTTTTATGGTGCAGCTGGAAAAACTCTGGGGAGATTTTTGCACGATGATTCAGAATCGATACAGTGGTCCCTATGACAGCGATCTGCTTACCTTTGTGTCTCCTTTGCTGCAAGCCACTTTCCTACATTCCCGCCGTCAAATAAAGAACCAGACTGTTCTTTTGTGGAATTCTACTTTCGCTCGATCAGCATCATTGACATACCCTACAGAATTACAGTGAGTTGTTAATCATTTTGTAAGCATCCATTTTCTATAGAAATGTTGATTTTTAAAACTTCAGAATATGTTATTTAACTAGTTGTGGAGGATGCTTAACGTTCTACCTACTACACAGATGAGAACCAAAAAGCTGAAGACTGAGGAAATAGGCTTTGATAACATTGACAGTCAAAGAAGACAGAGGCATTAACAGTAGTTCACAGCCATACAGGAGCATGTAATTCCTGTTTGTACGATTTGTTTTGAGGTAGTGTGGAGGTCACATCTGTATGAGGTGATCTTTGTGACTGAAACTAGATTGCTCCCAGGGTTGGGTTTGCCACTGGAAAAATTGTAGTTCACTGCTTTATCCCTGCTTCAACTAAATTTATAGTTTTCACTACTTTCCAAATGTTCTTGTTTGCAATATACAAAGATGAACTGAATTTTGGACAAGTCATGAACTTATATCACATACTGTTCTTCTTATTGTTATACACATATTTTACAGTAAATCCTTTATGAGAAATAACAAAGTTTTATTTTGCTTGTTTTTTTCAATCCCAGGTCTGCCTGTCTTTGTATCTCTCACTCTCACAACCATTTATTAAATTTATCAAAACTTTTGCTTCAAAACTTTCCCACAACACTCTGGCCATGTTCAATGTCAAAATAAGTCCTGCACAACTAAAGAGCCTCTCAGCAGCAGACAGCTTTAGCTCTGTCTGCAAGACTGTGGAGGCTGCTCTGCAGATCTGTGTACAGAGTCTGCGTCCTGACCATTCTACCCCTTCTCACTGTTAACTAACCACTCTGCAGGTGGCAACTGGTGCTGGTCTTTCCCCAAGTCTGCTGACCACAGCCTAGGGTCAACCCCCAGCCCTCAATTTCGCTGTTCACTATCGGTCCCCGGCTAATTAGTGACTAGTACCTGAGGACTGGTTACACACACCTCTCCAAACAAAATGCTTTCATATTAAAAGATGGGTAGCTGTTGCATTTCTACTACTAGTACTAACTGAATATTCCACCTCTTCCTCCTAAAAATATTACCCATACCGTTTACATAGTCCTGAATACGTCATCCCATATTGACTTTCTCTCTCTCACCCCATCTCTGAGCTCTCTCTTTCTCTCTCTGTTGTGCCACCCTGTCAGCACTCACACAGAAATCACTACGGGTGCAGCTGAATTCACACGCTGTTCTCTGAGACTTCCCTGCCTGTCCCTAAGTAGTCTTGCTAACTCAGGTCCAGCTCAACTTGGGTCTTCTTTCGAAAAACTTCTTACAGTCCCCGAAACCAACCTCCAAGCTTTTAGTAATTGGCCAGTATTCTTTTAGTTTGCCTATAGACTGTGGTGTGTCTTTGTGTACTTGCGTGAGTGTGGCTTTTTTCCTTTCCATGTGGAGCAGTGTTGTTTCCTGCTATGGCCATGTACATGAATAGTCTGTCAACTTGTATCTGCAAGGGACACCAGTGGCCCCCTCGTCCTATGAGCCGGATACCACAGTATTTCCGCTGGAGTTTTTTTTTCTGCTGCTCTGTGTCAGCAGCCACATCCGTTTCTTCTCTCGCTTGGTCCTCATTTGTTGTTTATTAGTTTATGGCCACTTTTGTCACAATCTTAATTCGGACCAAAATAGGAGGATGTACCTGGAGGTATTTTCCTTAACCCGGAGGGTTGTTTGCAAGTCTCCACCAGTAAACCTTTTCGAGGAGTTAAAAAGCCATCTGAAGTTCATTGACTTCCTCAGTATGGCTGACCATGTTTTGTATTCTCTTACCTGTAGACCAGTACTAAGCAGAGTGAAGGAGAAAACACCAATCCTGTTGCCAGGGTGGAACATGGATGTCACTGTCATTGATGAAACACCCATCAGTCAGACAAGTCAGGTAATGTGTTTTTGTTACAGACAAGTCAGGTAATGGTTTTCGTTACAGACAAACCAGGTAATGTGTTCTTGTTACAGACAAGTCAGGTAATGTGTTTTTGTTACAGACAAGTCAGGTAATGTGTTTTTGTTACAGACAAACCAGGTAATGTGTTCTTGTTACAGACAAGTCAGGCAATGGGTTTTTGTTACAGACAAATCAGGTAATGTGTTTTTGTTACAGACAAACCAGGTAATGGGTTTTTGTTACAGACAAGCCTGGTAATGTATTTTTATTACAGACAAACCAGGTGATAGCAGGTCATTGCCCACATTAAATACCACAGTAAATGTTTGAATGATCCAGTTTTCTGGGAAAGATTTATTCATGCTAGCACTACAAAATATTTTATTCACTAGAATGGGGCACTGTGCCCTAAACTCCTTTACTAGCCAGAGAAATCAGCAATGCAGTCAAGCATGACTTACAAAAAAGCTAATCTCACTGCACCCTGCCCTCATCCCCTCACCCCTCTGCGAACCCTTCTCCCTACAACCATCTGTTATCACTTCTTCGGTTATTCTTCAGCCGTTACAGAGAGTAGGGAGGGAGATTCGTTATGGTACCTGATTCTAACCTACTAAAACTAATTTTATTTGGAAAACTTTCTTTTCACAGATGGATTCGCAGGCCCCAGAACCAGTGCTACCTGGAATGCCCTCACCAGTTCGTTTACGCGGCAGTCTCTTGCAGAAAGACTTGTCCCCCAAACCAGCCTACTCGTCCCCTGCAAAGAGAATAATTCCCAACAATCTTGCTGGCAGTCTGTTTGGAGGACGTGCACGAAAAAATTTAGCTGTGGATTTGATGCCTGATGAGGTAGCATTGATTACATTTCTGCAACTATCATTACTGCAAGAGCAAATATTTGTTAAATGTTACTGTTTTCAAAAAGTACTCTTTTTTTATATAAAATCGATTGTCAAAATGTTTTCCTTAGCAACCGTTTAAAAAAATTGTTTTCTTTGCTCTAGGAGTTTGTTGTCATCAGCACTCAGCCTAAAAAACGCCGAGTACTGACTGAGCACCAGAAGGAAGTGATGAAGGAGAAACGGTGTGTCAGAATATTTGTTGATTGTGATTGGTGGTGATGGTGGTGGAGGGGGGGATGCTTCCTTCCTAAGGTCTTTTTTTTTTTCTTGTCAAGAGCCATGAGACATTTCTAAATCTTCGACATTTAAAAAAAATAGATTTTGTCCCAATTGTTGGATGTTGGTAGTTCACATTTGTTAAAACCATAAGCATCAGAGAAGGAAATTCCTCAGTACTGCTGGCATATACACTTTCTGCCTAAAGAACCAGTCTAAACCTTGTAACATATATGTTGAACTTTTGTTTGTGGGCTGCCAGGATCTTTGAATATATTTACTATTGCACAGTATCACAACCGTGATCACCTTTGAAAGTCTGCATCTTTTGAGGAGTAAAACATTTCTGTACATATTTGCTTGTTTTAGTACTCTTTATGATTCTCAAGAAAAGGGTTTCAGCAGAAATGGTGAAGTTTTTTTTGAGTATTTTTTTGTTGTTTGCAGTGTGTTGCCAGTTATGTACAACAACTTGGATACTTCACAAGACGTGTCACTCATGTCCCAGTTGTCATCCACTGATACACAGCAAGAGTATGCGTCCTTTCCAGTTTTCCCTTTTCCCTCCACAAAAATGTCAGATTCATACACCACAGCTTAAAGCATCTAGACCATGAAAGCAGCCAAATTGAACCCATTCTTATAAACAACCTGTACATGAAAGACAAACCACTGTATCATATGGGAAATGTTAGTCAACCATAAGGAATTTAAACAAAATCGGTGAAAGATCATTAACCTGTAGTGAAGGGCAGTATAGGAGGAAGTGGGTAGCGATTTAGAAAAGTAAATCTACCGTCGCTCTTATTTTGTCAGAAAAAGTATTGACAGAAAGGCGTGGGTTGCAGATTGACGTCAGTGCCGAGCAGCGATGAGAATGTCATTACAGTGATTGGCTCCAGCCAGTCGCAAGACCAGGAACACCAGGTAGAGCTTTTTTTTTTAATGACTACCAGGTCAGGCAGGGTAGCATATGGACCTAAATAGCCCGAATAAATTGCTTCAGCTGAAGTTTTGTTTGCTTACTTTAGGATTTTAATGATAATTCTCAGCCATCTTGGTCGAACCTTCTTCACTCATGACCTTAGATTTGGAGTAGTTTTTCAGGGCTTGATTTGTTGCTGTTGCTTTAGTGGTTGCTGTAACTGGTGGTGAAAGGGGGAACTTTTTGACTGTTGTTGTTGCAGGATGTTCAAGATGCAGGAAAGACCCTGTCAGAGAACGATGGTCAAGGCACCAAAGGAAAAGATGTTCGTCTGCCAGCAAGAAGGAGAAGCCTGCGTCGAAAGACTGTCCATTTTGAGGACGCATCTCAAGAAAACAAGTCATCCACTGAAACAGACCTGTGCAGCACTGACCAGCATCATGAAAATATCGAGAATAAGAAATCTTTATCTGGAGAAGAAGCTGGGGACAAAAATGTTTCTCAGGGAAGTCTCCTGAAATCCGAGGAGGATGCAAAAGTTGCGAGTTTGCCAACCCCTGAGCCCAATCAGCTGGCTATGTTTCATGAAAAGATAATTGAGAGTTCAAGCAGCAAAGAAGAATCATTGAGAAGCAAGAGCTCCTCGTCAGAATTGTCAGAGGAACGTGCTGCACAGGAGGATGATCCATTCTTCAGACCATTCAAATCCCTTAGTCAGAGTCCACGGGTTACCAGAAGCCGGTACAGTCAGAAATTAGAAGAAGATATTTCAGCAAGACAGTCAGCCAGGAGAACACGCAGCCAGGAAGTGGAAGGCTCTTCAGAGGCACTTGTGAAAGGGTCAAAGACCAAACCTGCCAGCTTGCCTGTCTGCACTAGCCTGGACAAGTGGCTGAAAAAGGCAGACCCAGCAAGGCCTGGGCCTAGCACTCTGTGGCCTGTTTGCATAAGTGATCACAGCAGCACAGGGGACAAAGGAACAGATGGCAGTGAGCGCTCTGCCACAACACCACACCTGCTGCCTCAGGTATTTGTTGAAGAAACGCAGTCCCCAGAAGCCCAGACGCATAACCCATTAACCCCCGATTTGTCCATCCAGGAGACACCCCCCAAAGTAAGCTTGTCGCCCTCCATGTCTTCGAAAGTCTCGATTCTTAGCGCCAAGAAAGCAGTTTTGGGTGATGAGATCACGAAGCTTAGCGTCTCTGTGAAGTTGGACACATCAGATAAATTGGTTGTTGTGAAATCTGTTTCAAACCAACCAGGTACAGACCAAAAAAGGTTCTCAGATGTGTTGTCAGATGTAGATCAACAGGAGCAGAACCCTTCTACAGTATTGTCTCCTGCAGCAATAGTCGGTGCATGTGGAAACATCATCCCGGGGACGGTTCCTTCTAGCATGGAGTCACACTCTCTTTTCTCAGGAAAGGTGGCATCCCAGGGATCCCTACATGACAGCAGCAGTGATCAAATGCCGGAGGAGTTGGCAAGGAACACTAGGTTTGATGCAAAAACTGCTGGTAAGCTGGAAAAGGCTATTCACAATCAGAAAACACTTTTTGGATTTTCAGAGCTGCTTGAAGATGAGATGACCATGGGAGATGAAGTAGGTTGCTCTGCGATGTCCGAAGTTCGGCCAGAAGAACTTGGGAATAAAAATGAGTTGAGAAATTTGACTGAAGGTGCAGGGTACAACCCTGGCCTAACAGCAACTCTTAAGAGCTCTCAACCTGCTGAGTGTGAACTATCTCACTCCCAGACTTCATCTGTGTCCATAGATAGTGGTGGCAGTCAGAAGTCGTCATCACAGTCGAGTTTCTTGTCAGAGCCTGAGGGTCACAATTTTCATCCTGCTCTGGAATCCACTTTGCACGAGGATAAAGGGCATGTGGTAGTGAACAAGAGAAAGAGGTGTGTGCCTAAAAAGATGGATGCAACTCAAAATGTGCGTCGTAATCCACGAAGAAAAACAGAAAGGAAGTCCATATGTTCCTGCTGCAAAGATGGACAGGGGCAGCACCACAAAACCCCTGACAAGGAAACCAGGAGAAGGGGGCATAGGTCTGCAACAAAGAGAGTTTCAAATTCGGAGCTTACAGCAAGTACAAATGATGGAAAAGAGAAATGCAGAGATGAGCAAAGCTTTAGTAAAGACAGGACAGATGAAGAGACGTGCATCAAAAGTTCAGATGCTGTGTATGAAGTCACAGAGACTGAAATAGTGACAGAGAGGGAGGTGGATGCCAAGGGAAAGCTGAGTCCGCAGGAAATTGGCGAGAAGACACCAGACCTAAAAGCAACAGCCAACAGGACGCCTCAGAGAAAGAGTACCACAAAAAAGAAAATGGAAGAAGCGAGGCGAAGGTCAGTTTCCAAAAGCCAGCATGGGTCGCCTGGAAGTGTTGCTGATTCAGATTCCGAGTCAGAAGACTTGCCACTGTCGCAGCTTGTCCTCAACTTCAAGTCGCCCTCATGCTTATCCGCCAGGCTGGATAATGTCGGTGCTGGTAATCATGCTGCCCAGACCTCTGTTACTGAATCAAATAAAGACGATCAGGAACTGATACAAAAGAAGGGGTGTTCTAAACTCAAGCTTGTGGGGCTTACAAAAAGCATCCGGCCAAAAAATCTGGGCACCTCAACAAAGTTGCAAAGAAAGAGTATTGAGTCTGCTTGTCAAGATAACGGTAGCTTTTCTCAGTCTGCTGGCACAACTGCAAATCCTGAAGAAAATGTCTTCGTTAAGGAAACCAGAAGGGAAAATGTTGAAACTGAAATCAGCAGTCAGATGAAGGATAAAAGTCCAGAAAAGATAATCACTTGCTCAGCTTCGCCCAAAGAAGACTGCCGTCTTACACGACCTGTCATTCGGAAGCAAAAGGGGCTTTCAGAAAAGGTTAGACAGAAGGTGGGCAAAGAACCATACAAACGCTGTTCATTTTCTCCAGTCTCTGTGAGACTTAGATCATTCGGTCATCAGAGGTGCACGCGGTCAGCGCGTGGAAGGCTGTCGGCATTTATGTTGCACTCGCCCAAAAGACTTTTCCGAAATCAGAGGAAGATTAAGTTGCAGTCCGAACCATCTTCAGAGATCCGTGATGAAAATATGAAACAGAAAGAATCCCCAGTTGAGAATCCGGAACCTGAGCGTTCTTTGAAAGAGAGATGTGAACAGATGCACTTTGATGACCAGAAGGAACATTCTTTAGCAGTTTTGGAACCTGATTTTCCTTCGGAGAATAGATGTGAAAAGATGGAACCAGATTGCCAGAAAGAACCTGCAGTTGCAGATGTAGAGGTTACATTTTCTTCAGAGGATAAGGATGAACAGGTGGGTCAAGATGATCAGAATGAACTCTTGGTGGCAGACGAGGAACCTGAATGTCCTTTGGAGGACAGATGTGAAAAGATGGAGCTTGGCAACCAGAAAGAACCTGCAGTTGCAGATGTGGAGCTTAAAGTTTCTTCAGAAGATAAGCGTGAGCAGATGGGTCAGGGTGATCAGAATGAACTCTTGGTGGCAGATGAGGAACCTGAATGTCCTTTGGAGGACAGATGTGAAAAGATGGAGCTTGGCAACCAAAAAGAACCTGCAGTTGCAGATGTGGAGCTTAAAGTTTCTTCAGAAGATAAGCGTGAGCAGGTGGGTCAGGGTGATCAGAATGAACTCTTGGTGGCAGATGAGGAACCTGAATGTCCTTTGGATGACAGATGTGAAAAGATGGATCTTGGTGACCAGAAAGAACCCTCTGTGGCAGACGTGGAACCAAAATATTGTTCAGAGGCTAGATTTGAAAGGATGGAGTTTAATGAGCAGAAGGACCCCTCAGTGGCAGATGTGGAGCAATGGGTTGCCTTGGAGCCACAGGAGGTGAATTCTGAAAGTGGTGCACACCTTCCACTGTTAGTTCAAGAGGCAGAATCCAGTGCAACTGATTCAGTTTTATTAAACAAGGTCAGTGGGTCAGGTATTAACTATGAAATGAATGTTGAAGAGACTGAGAATGTGCCAAAAGAATGCTTTTCTAATGTCATCAATAAACAGCAAGACGATAAAGAAAAAACAGGAGATGTAAATGCAGATGAGAATGAAAAGGCTGAAAGTGAAAACTTTGTTGATGGAGGTAAGGTGGTTTCACAGCCAGACGTTGGTAAAGACATGAAGTCTGATAATCTTGAGGATAGACCATGTGACGATTATCTGTGTGAAACAAATGTGAGGAGCCTGAATAGTGATTTCTTGCATCAGTGCACCACAGGAGATGAAGAGTTGTTTCCAGACTCTTTGAATCCTGCAGATAATAAAACTGCCATCAAAATTGTTAAGGATATTTCCAACGAAGAACATAACTTTATGCCTGAGATTACAGAGCAGATGTTTCATCAAGACGCGGACATAACAACTTCTAGTTGTCCTGCACAAGAGCAAGATGAGAGTCGAGAAGTTTTGCGCGGAGCAACTGTTACCACTCTGAGCACAGCTGGTAGTGATGCAGATCCACAGAAGGACCATGTTTCTGCATTAGGTCTGTTCAACATTTCATTGGCTGCAAAAGACAACTCCACAAACAATCTCTCGGGTTCTGAGAGTGACAAGAATTCAAAAGAAGACATCTCAAACGAGAATATGCACACTTCGGAAGATATTTTTAATAGCATCCATCAAAATGTTGACAGTGAGATGTTGGCCTGTGGTGGCGAGCATCAGTTTGATAATAGTTTTGACAACAGTGGTAATGTCAAAATGGACTCGCCAGATGTAAGGTCTGTTGATCTGGAACCAAATCATAGCCAGTTTGTTGAAGTTTTCCAAGAATCTGCAAACGGCACTATTCCATCTTCAGAAGACTTGGTATTTTCATCAAATAAAACGGACACAGTAATTTCACCAGAAATTAACCAACAGTTGCTTGATGTTGCTCAGGAAGGGGCATCCAGAGCGACCAAGGAACAAGCATTAGGTACTGAAGAAATAACTGGCCATGCAGCCCAGACAGAAAATGAATATAGTGGAAACAGTCAGAGCAGTAGCCCAACATCCACTAGTGGAGAGAAGCAAAATGTAGACGAGGAACTGTGCACAGAACTACAGTCCACAAACATGAAGGAGATTTCAGAAAGCTGTCTTTCTCTTCAAGGCACTGACTCAACAGCCACTAGTGGAGAGGAGAAGCTTGTAGACAGGGAACTTTGTGCAGAACTGCAGTCAGGAAATGCAAATGAGATTTCAGAAAATTGTCCTTCGTTGCTGGACACCGATCCAGCAGCAAATGGGGGAGAGAAGGAGCAAATTGGCAAGGAACTGCACACAGAATTGCTGTCTGGGAACACAAATGAAATATTAAGAAACTGTCCTTTATTTCAGGAGATTAGTACTTCTCACAGCGTTGAGACTGAATCTGTGCCACAAGATAACGTAATGCTGCAGGCAGCACAAAGCAGCAGTAGAGACATTCAGATTCAGGTCAGCCTGGATGCAGAGAACAATATTAATGAATCGCCACTTCAATTTGGCATGGTTCCCCAAAGCATCAGCTCTGATTCCAAATTGGCAAGGTCTCGGGCTGTCCGCCTGCGCGGCAAAATACTGGCTCGACGCAGCATTCTGCAACAAGAAAGGGCATCCCAGTGGAGCAGTCCACAGTCTGCAGACGGCAGTCAGCAGGATGAGAAACGGAAGGGCCCCTCTAGCCATCTGATGGATGTGGAGGTTTTGTCTCCCTCAGCGTCACCTAGTGGTATTTTGAAGAAGCGCTGTCAAGTGGACATAAGTCAGGATGGAAGCCCACAAGATGGCTGTCAACCTCCTGTTAAGGTAAAAGTCTAAAAGATAATGCTTACAATCATTAGTTAATAGCATAACCCCAACAAAGTACTGGCAGCGCTCAACACAACCATATGTTGACGTATGTGACCAAGGGAGCTTACCGTACCCAAATGTAGCAAAGAGAGAGTCGAAAATAAGGAACGTGGCAGATCTTCAGAAAGATCTTAGGGTTAGGGTTAGGGTTTGTGTGAAGACTAGGGTGGTTTAAAACAAAGGGATGGCAGATCTTTTTGAAGATCTGCCACGTTCCTTACTTTCGACTCTCTCTTTACTACGTGATTGGGTACGGTAAGCTCCCTTTGTTACATACGTCAGCATACGGCTGTTTGAGCGCTGCCAGTACTTTGTTGGGGTTAGCATTTGATGATTTATAGCGCTCTGTCCTCATTTGTTCTTTATTAGTTAATAGCATTTTATAAAGTCCCACTTTGATTTTTCCCAGTACATATGTTGTTTCTAATTGGTGACTAATTATCAGTAGTACAGGAGCCTTTTTAAGTACAGTGCACTTTTTTGAAGGAGAAAGACTCCCTGTATTTCAGAAACGGCGAGTGTCTTTTGCAAACCCAGTTGTAAGTGGAGAGAGTCCTTCACACCAAGCAACTTTGACACACATGGTATGGCACTGGGACCCAGTCTTGTCGGCTGCCCGCTCAGCAACCAACTTTGCATCGGTTTGTAATAAAGCTTTGTCCTCCTATTTATTCTGATCTTAATAATATTCCAACATTTTAGAGAAAGTTCATGCGCTAGTGGGTTTTGTAAGATATGGACCGAAAACCTTTATATATATATATATGGGGATGGGAGCGTTCCAAAATTTTCAGTGGCCTGACTCTTTTTGAAATTCATGACCTGCCTAATTTGGTAACACATTTTCAAGACTATGGACCAAAGTAAAGTGAAATTTCTCAATTTAGGGCCTCGAAAAATTATGAAATCTAATCTTATTTGAGAGGTCTTAATTAGAAAGTGGCATTTCCTTCCATCAGTGGTCCATAGTAGGCTCCCATAATGTGGTATAGCACAGTTATCCTGCCCTTTGTCATTCTAGAAATTGAGTATTTCCAGCAAGGAATGATCAGACACCTAATCACATGATAACAGTAGGTGAAAGTCGGAAATTGCTAAAATAAGTCGGTCGCTTCCAACTTCCCCTCCCACTTCTGGGAACCAGCTAAATGCTGATATGTGTGTTGTGTTCCGGTTGTCAGATATTTAACAGTAATGCTTGCAGCAGTCAGCAACAAAATATCGGTGGGCTAGTGATGTCTGATTTTCAAAGGGTTCGCAAAATTTGTAGTTGGCAAGGATCACCAGGTGGCCATAGCATGCACAAGTTGTGCTGATTTTTCCTTTTTTTTCCTTTTTTTTTTTTTTTGAATAGCTGAAGAAAAAGATATAGAAAGCATGACACAAAGTTCAAACTTTTTATAGTCTATGAAAATAGTTTGGAAACTGAGTCAGGCTGATGCAGATATACTGATGTTATTAATTAAAACTGTTAACATTTGGAGTGTTTGCAAATTAACTCTTTGCACTCAGCATTATGCCTGTGGTGATGTGTGTTCTTTGCTGTGCCAGCACTTTTGACATGTTTAAAAGTTTATGTTAACAATCTAGCTGAATTATTTTGTCTCTTACTGTGAGGCACTCTGAATCAAAATTATGCAGAATACAAATATTCGACAAAATGAAATGTGAAGTGTGATTATTAGTGAAATCCATTTACCCAAGTGTCTCAAGTCTTGAAACTCTTCATGTGCTGAATGACATCCATCTTACCTTAACCATAATCTTCGAACATTGCTTGATCTGTCTGACAATCACATCATTTGAAAAAAAAGAGCACATTTGCACCAGAAGTCATTCACGTCATCTAATATCATCTTTAACACTTAAAATTGGTTAGCACTTAAAACTCCCAGTGCCATTACAAAAATGTGACTGCAGTTTAGATCCTACAATTTCACATATATATTTATATATGAATTAATAATAATTTTAAAAACTAAAGAAAACTAACTGTTCCATACTCTAGCACAGTTATTTACTTCCATGACCAGTGAAGCTCACATGCTCATTCTCGACTTTAGAACAGAGAAATATACCTACGTGTCACACATGTATACAGTTCATGTGTAATGAGTTAACAGGAGATGTCTGTGTCTTCAAGAAGAACCCTGGCCCCTTTTTGGGGGTGGGTGGGTGGGAGGAGGAGGGTTTATATATCTTGTTTTTATTTTATAGTGCTTTTTTGTTGTGTTTTCTGTGTGGATATAAGCATATTTTAGATGTTTAGTTGTTCCTTAATATGCTTGATGACTGACAGGTGTTACTTGTGTAAGTAGGCTGTTTCATGTTTCCTTTCTCTTGGCATGTACTTTGCTTTTTTTCTGCTTTGTCAGTATCTGTCACTTCAACCTGCTTACTCCAGTAAAGAACGTATCCAACAAAAGCTCACAAGGCTGCGCCACAAGGTAATAATGCACTAGGGGTCATTTGAGCACATGTGCACATGTATTAGCACTAGTTTCTGGTTTGCAGCCTGCCGTGTTTCTGTTGCTGACACACTGACTTTGCTGTGCATTTAATCAGAACATCCGAGTTACCATGAATGTTCAGACTAACAGTTCTGTTTCCATAGTTGAAACTTAGATAAGATCCTGTGCGAGTGTGTGAAAGAATGTGCATGCGTGACTTCGTATATCTATGGTCTCGTAGGTTGAAGCTGCAATGTATGCAGATAGGTCGCTTTTGCACACATTTGGATCTTATCAGATGTGATGCCATTTGATGTTGTAGTCATTTTTGTGCAGTTCTTTAAGTTTGAAATCAAGAAGACCTACTTCAGTAATCTAAGATTCATGAGAGCTGCAGTGGGGTTTTCATTTTTCAACTAAAGAACAAGCACAGATACTTGACCAAGATTTTCCTGATATTTTGTTGACATTAGTCCTGCATCAAGATAGTCATATTATTAGTTAGAACCACAATTTTCCAAACAACAGATAGAGTGAATTTAAAAAATTTCAGTGTGTTCTATTTCTTACAGTTAAGTTGTGTGCAAAATTTGGTATAGTTATCTTGATTAGGTTAAGAGATGTTGATGTTTTATATGAAAATCTGTTTTCCATCTTATTTAAAATGCTACAAATGCAGTCTTTACACAGCTAGAGCTAGGCATCCAGGTAGCACTCGTGTAATTATTACATTCACATACTCCCAGTAACATATAGAACAAGAAACTGAAGGAGATCGACCTGGCAGGTCTGTACTTTCACAACTGTACATGTACTTAGTCAAAATTGGCAAAATCCACAGATATAGCCTTGTAGAATTGCAAAAACTGTCAAGTCTGAAAGCACACGGCATGTTAACTATCATAATCTGACTTGCTTATAAAGTTTAAACTCCTTCCACTGATTACAAATTATTGGCCTAATTTTTCTTAGAGCCATAAGTTAAGCTAACAATGACCTGTTGGACCCTGAACATACCTAAGGAACCCAATTTGAAAAGTACAAAAGATAACAACAGTGATAATAAGAAAGCACCCCATACTGTGTTTTGTATCTCAGCTTCTACTGCTTTTATTTGAGTGTATAATGTACCAAAATGTTCCTAATGTAATGACTAATTAAGTGAGAAAGCAAAGCCATCCACTCACCGGTGTGAGCAGAAAATGTGTTATGAAATAATATAAAATTATGAAATCCCATCCTGCAAATCTCAGGTACAAAAGCTACTTGGAAGATATTAGATTGATGCAGGAAAACGTGTCAGTGCAATGTTAAGTGAATGTCTTACCCTATGATGATAGTTTTGTTGTAACCTAAATATTAAGAGATTACATTATTTTTTTACGGGGAACTAAATAAGCTGAAAGCGCATGCACAGTGTACCTCATTGCAGAAGCAAATACAAATGGGAAACAATGATACAAGATTACTGCTAATCAACTACTAACAGTAAAAACAATAAAGGATGAAAATATAAACCATGAAAATTATTAATATTACTATTATTAGTTAGTTTTGGCTGCTCCAATTCAAAGCAATGCCTCCAATTTTAGGCATCCAGGCTGGAGAACATCTTATTCTGATAACACATACACACTTCATTGCCTTCATATAACGGTGTAATGTCATATTTGGTGTTTCGAGCTATTTCGGCTGCCGAGCCGCTCAATATGATGTTTCCTTCAGTTCGGTTATGTGCTTTTACATAATGCAGTGAAATATTTTTGCTGTCCCAAACAAACCAACAATAAGGATTGGTAGAAGACAGTTCAAACTTTATTTTCATGAATTTTTCATCTACATCACAGTAAGTTTTCATACATAAATGGCTGGCTGGAAAATGCCAATTTATGCAGCCATTGTTAGATCATCACATTAAAACTAGGTCAATGACCTTACATAATATTATATTGAAAAGACAAAGATGCTGGGGGTATGCTTTCTCTTGCATCTTTAAAACCGAATGTTCTGAATGAACCCCTGTTCCTTCTGAATTGTTAGTAACCACAGCTAATGACAACAGCTTTTACTTACAGTTTGATATAAGAACCCAAATGGCTGGATAGTGAAAGCTAGCACAACCACAGTTTGAATGTTCAATTGCCAGCTTCAGAATGGTGCTGTTGGTGCTGACAGCTTATGTTTTATTGTCACATGCTGGATATTTGAACCTTTGTTGACATGTATCTGATTGGCAGAACAATCATCTTTTTTTTCTTGCCCTATAGAGATCTTCAGAAAATTCCCAGTCAAGCAGCAAGGCATCGCAAAACAGCTACAGCAGCACTCAAGAATCACAGCTAAATTCCAAAGATCCCATCTTCCCAGCTTTGGTGGATTGCAGCAAATCTGCAGAGATAATCCTGCCACAGCTCACATCATCTGTCTGGTCAGTAATGCTATGCTGTTCATTATTTTTGTTTCCTTGGATAGTGATGTGGACTATTTAAAAAAAAAGCTACCCCATCTTTCTTGATTTCAAATTAAGTGTGCTTTATTAGTGGCAGTTTTGCTGTAACATTTGGTTCACATAACCAGAAATGGCAGGCTTTTAATTGTGCCTTTGTAAGTGGGGATCAGGATGTTGCAGAGTAAACCAGATTTCCTTTGATTTTTAAAGATTGATTTGTACCATGCTGTAATTTTTAAAACAAAAGTTAAATATAGTGTAGAAATAGTGGGATTTGTGTATCTATAGGCATCGAGGCCTAAATCAGCTCATGAAATCTCGGGGTGTACACACCATTGGGGACCTGGCCAAGCTTACTGAAGTAGATATTCAGCTTATGCCTGTGCGGACCCCGAAGGTGGGCGTGGTGCGAGGAGCCCTTCAGAGGTATTTTGACCTGAATTTTGCCAAGAAACCTTCACCAGCATCTGCTGAGGGGAGCAGCAATGACCAGGAGACATTGCATAGTAAGTCATTCTTTGTAGCTATTCCTTTAACCTATCCAATTGACAATATTTGGTTTCTTGAACAAGTGAGGGATTGGGACATTCATGTACATGCATGTATATGTGTGGGACCAACCCAGCCTCGTATGTAGCGGTGTTGTGGACGTCCTAATCATCCTAAACCCAGGCAAACTTTGCTTGAGATCAATTTTGTCATCTTAGTTAAATGTGATCATCCATCACAAAACCAGTCTTAATTTGCTGTTGACTTTTTAGAGGTTCCACCAAAACTATAGATTGGGAGGGATGTGTGGGGGTCAGGTTTTATTCACTTCATGATGTAGATATACTCTCTGAACATTTATCGTGTACCAATCAGAAGGGTAAAATCATGTATGGTAGGTTGAGGGAGGGGGGTTTGGGGGTGCTATGCAATGGCTGTGTTTGAGGATCGTTACTGAAAATGCCAACTAAAATGCCTCTGCTAGTAAGAACTTCCCTCTAACAACACTGAAGTATGTGGTATACCTACACATGGAAACTAGGAGGTTCTAAGCACACGGGACAGGAAGTGAATATCACCTAAAGCCAGATGCGCCTCGCTTATCATGAGAAAACACTACAAAACCCCTTTGACTCTCTTCACCCGTTAATCGTGAAAATCACCTCCCACCAAAAACACACTAAAAAAAATCACTTGCGAATACCTATCATTATGGTTTCGGGTTTCGTACAAATGTGAAGCAGTCAGTGATCAGTTGCTAGAAACTGAAGCCAGCTAATTTTTTTTAATGATAAACAAACGTGATATGTCTTCTTTAAATTTTGTCATTTCATTTCAGGTCTTGATATTATCTCTCACAGATATTTAATTTTGATTTTTCTTTGTGAAGCACTATAATACTTTTGTTTTGTTTGATACTACTGCTTGTCACTGACAAACTATTGGCCCATCAGAATCTGGTTTATCGGGGTCAGTTGACCGATCTTCCTTTTCTGTTAGGCTGATCCCTGCACTTCCATCATTTAAGCGTTAACTCTATATCTACGGACCTCGGATTGAGGAATCTATGTCCAAAAGAGTCTCCCAGTCAGTAAAAGCCTCCCCCCCTCACTGGCTTTACCAGCATTTATTTATTCTCCCATCTGTCCTTTCAGCAATACCCCCTCTTACGCCATAGGGTCCGGATTAAATACCTATGGTTGCTGATCCGGCCGAGATTACCCTCCCTGACTTTTTTGTGGCCAGTGAATGCTTTGGCCAGGCTGTCTCTGTACGTGGTTAACTGAGTGTATGATGGCATAGAATAAAATTTCTGACTTTACTTGCATCTACGCTATGCAGTCAGTCTAGTACACTGTGGTTCAGATCCTACCCCTGACTTATGTGGAACATTTATACTTTAGCACAAATCAAATTAACATCTTCACTTCCTCTTCCGACGATCGCATTCTCGCAGTACCCCGCATCAGGACAAAAACATATGGACAGCGCATGTTCACCTTCTCGGCATCCACCCAATGGAATTCACTTCCCCACAACATTCGCCACTCCCCATCACTGCAGACTTTCAAACGAAACTTAAAAACTTTTCTTTTCCGAAAGTACCTTGACTGACGCCCCGATTGCCTGTCTGCATTAACTTACAACTTTCTCTGTTCATCGTCTCTTATGATACTTTTCCACCCATCTGTGACTGAAGGACGATCTGTTTCCCAACTTGTTGGTCAGTGATGCGTTCATCTCTCCCTCTGTGTGTGTTCGTTGTTTTCACTAGCGTGTCTGTGTCCATCGTCCGCGCGAAGTGTGCATGAAATGTGTTCTCGCGCGTTAAAAATCCACATTTTATTTATTTTATTTATTTATATACATCTCTGATTAGAAGGCATATAGTATACATCCTAAAATGCACATTGCTACTTGAAGATTCAATCTTTTCAGCGAAGCCTACTGTAGATGGTTGGGAGAAGCTGCAAGGAACTGACAGTGGGGAGCTGCCAAGTGCTGATGAAGCACTGAAGGAGCTATTCTTAGACAAAGCGGATGGTAGGAGACCGCATATTGTCTTCTGTGCCTCTTTCTTTCCAGCTTTTGTCCTTGTTAATGTTAATGTAAAAATGTAATGAGATACATTTGATAACATTAAGCACAGATACATTTGATAACTATGTTGTTGTAGAGTACAGCCACCCCTGCCCCAATTCTAACCAGCTTTTTTTTAAAGAAATGGTAATAGTGATGACATTAGATTTAAACACAAGTCTTCATTGTGGTGTTGCTTGAAAATACCCTGATTTACACAAATTCGAAAGTTTTCAGCTGCTTGTATGTATTTTGATCCCCTTAAAGAGTGACTGTTGCAGGTTGATTGAACTGGTCTTGCATTGCAGGTGATGATCTGAACAGCAGCATTGAGGGACCAGATGACTTGGAGGAACAAGAGTGGCTGGGAACGGACTGTCCACAACATGTGTCAGAACAGCCAGCACCAGTCCCAGTGTCTCCTGCAGAAACAACAGATGGGGCGAGCCATCTGCGGAGAACTTCAAGTATTAAAGACATAGGATCACTGATAGAGTCGTGCAGTAGTGAAGACCTCAGTCATCTGACCAACTCACAGCTGTTTGAGCTTCACAAGCAGCTGTCCACTTTGACCAGCATTGTGTTTGAGACAATCAGATCTCGCTGCAGCTTGTCGGATTCATAGGACACGTGATCTCTGCATATAGAGTGCGATAAATATTCTAAAAATTTGTAATTTAATGAATACAATACTAGTTTCAGTGGCATCTCGGGTTTGTCTTCTTCCTTTTATAAAAGCCACTAAGGCTCAGCAGTAACAGTTTCAGAATGAGCAAGCAGCTGTGCACAAATCCTTCTGTCAGTTGTTGCATTCCTCTGGTGTGGTTCACTCCTACTGCAGTGAGATGCACATTTTGGGCAATTTCATTTTTGGATTCTGTTGCATTCACCCCCTCTTCCCCACCCCCAACAACAACAAAATCTGGCGATTAGAGAGCCATATGCTATATTTTGTACAGAGCATGTAAAGAATTTAGAAACCTTCATTCCTGTTGTGGCTGTCCATCTACCTACTGTTACTGCCACGATAGCTTCTTTACATAGTTATATACCTTCAAAGTAAACTGTATGGGTTTTTGTTTTTATTTCTTTGAATTAAAAAGCCAGGTAAACAGAACCCAGATGTTCCCTATGACTTGAATGCTGCCCACACACGCCTGCCAGCCCCCCCCCCCCCCCCCCCCCCCCCCCCCCCCCCCCCCCCCCGTCTTTGTTACTGATGCCTCAAATGGGAACAAAAATCCAATTTTGATGGCAAGGTTTTAAAGTTTTGAAAGGTTGCCATGTTTACAAGTGCACCAATAAAGTCAGGTGGAAACTGAGAGACTCGCATTCCCATGTCCATCGTGACAATTTTAGACTACGCACTAAAAGTAAAAATATAGCCAATGTTACTAAATCTTCTGGAAAAATGAAATGGCAAAATTGTAACTTGGTGCACTGAAATATGACTATTTTAATGACAAAGTGCAAACTATTTCTGGCACTTGTTCACGTAAACTGGCAAATCTTGAATATTTCTGACCAGAAAGACTGAACAAGTGCATTATAGAACAAAGGAAAGTAATCGCAGTATGCTACAGTCAAGGAATGGCAGGCACAGGCCAAAAATACTTGAATATAACGAGAACCTGATGCGGAATTTGTGGCTGCTTTGTAAAACTTGTGTATAAATACTGTGTAGGTGGATTCAGCAACCATATAGCAGTCCTGAGCATTTGACTTGTTCCCAACAGAGATTTCGATAGAATAGATTCTATTGCCAACCATTGCGTAAGCATTGGGAACCATAGATTTTGGCACGTTTGAAATAAACGCTGCTTTCAAACTACCACTTACTGTGCAGTAATCTACTTTATATATTTCAAAAGATCAATTTTTGAACATCAAAATAAATCTAGAATTTTACAAAGAAATTGTTAAATAGTACTTGCTGGTGTTAGATGTAGTCAGTGTATGCACGCTCCTATGCTGTTTTAGTTGCATGTAAGAAGGCCATGACATCCCCTGTGGTCTCTGTGTATCTTATAAAAATGTAGGAAAAACCATCAGCAATAAAAACGTAATTCCGAACCGGGCTTGAAAGAAAAATTTAAGAAAAAAATGATTTCTACCTAAAATCCGTCCAGTGTGAATTCTGCATGGAAAAAGGCATCCAAGTGAATGAAGAATGTCCTAACTAGGTCATGTAATTTCAACGAGTGCAGTTTAGATTTGTCCATTTTGTGGTCTATAGAAAAATGATTCTGGTACTAGAAGACGCCACCCTTTGCTTGCAAACCAAAAAATAAATTTTTTTTAAGTCGTTGGAAAACCCCTTTCCAAACGACCAGCAATGGTAGCAAATTTTTTTGGGCATATTCTCTCTAAAAGCGATGGAAATGAGTTAGCTCTTTCAACAAGCAAGGCAAAAGGGAGAGTAGCAATTTTTTGTGGAACACCACCAACAGCGAGGTGGATAAAGGTAACTAAGAGATATTTGAGTAGGGTTTTTTATTAGCTGGAGGGGGGGGGGCCGACATGTAATTAAGACTTGACTGAAACAGCTTAAGAATGAAAGGAAGCATGCACTGTCACCAGCTTTGCCTATGATCTGGCTTTTCCTTGTAAGCAACCCACTTGAATGTATTGTCTGCAGGTGATAATGATTTGTGTTTATGTCACGAAAGTGAGCTTGTGTATCAAGGACCTGCTTGGGAAGTCTTACTATATCTTAGTAATATGTAAATTTTATAGTTTTAATGTTGTTTTTATTTCCGAACAATTGTGATTAGGTTAATGTGCAGTTGATTGAGTGCTGGTAGTCCTGAGAGGAAAATTTAACCAAAACCTGTGTGCTGTATTTGAAAGAATATTTTTATTTTGGAGACTGCCCTTTGATTTTCTCTATCAAGGAGATTAATATTCGTGGTAAACTTTTTAGTAAGAAAATACAACAGGGACAGCCAGATGTGTTGCATAAGTTTTAAAGGTTGTAAGATATGGCACCTTAAGGGAAAACATTCTTTTAAAAAAAGTTTCAAGCAGGAGCAGATTTTTCTGTTCAATTTTAAATTTTGTTGTTGGCCAATTATACGAAAAACGGGAATGTGATTGTTATCAATGTATTTGTGACTTGCTTAACAATAACTACAATAAAAGACTAATTTATATGAATTGTTTGGCAATGAATGAGTGCATGGTAAGCCTACAAACTATATCAGCTGGTTCAGCAAGGAATGAACTGCTTGTGGCTGCGCGTACTTTCCTAGGACCGGATCTACCAGTAGACGACAAGGGCGCTGATTTTGCTTAGGTAGGCCACTGCTGAACTTGTAACAAACTTGACAAATAGTAGGTGTAATCTTCGCATCATAACATCATCGATCAGTGATCACACGATTACGATAGCGGCGAAAAAAATCCGTTGGTCGTGCGAATAATATAAAAGAATCAGAATGACCCCCCCCCCTCCGAAGAATGAGCGAACGACGAAATCCACATAAAAAAAACGGGACATCTGAACAATTTCCGCAGTATACATCGTTCAGGAAATGACCACAAAAAGCTGGAGTTATTACAGGCATACCACGGCAACCATGTCACCGACGGTTTGTGCTCCTAGCCCTCTTTCCCCTCCCAACTCCAAAGTTACATAAATCACGGCCGTAACACGTATCGCCACCCCCCTCCCGGCAGACATCAAATGTTAAAAATGCGTAAGGAAACTTGGTACATATAATTTGTTCACACTAGTAAAAGCTTGTAGAAGTATTCCTTTGAGAAGACAAAAATATTTTTAAACGCATTTTTTGTTGAAGGAAAGAAAATGATTTATATTTGGCCTCATGGCCGGAATGCGACAAAAGTGCTTAAATTCATATATTATAAATAATATCCACACACCCAACTGTCAGGATGGCCGAGCGGTCCAAGGCGCTGCGTTCAGGTCGCAGTCTGGTTCTCCAGGCGTGGGTTCGAATCCCACTTCTGACAAGCATTTTTTTCCCCCTATGTGNCCCCCCCCCCCCCCCCCCCCCGGTACTGTCACGTCCATGCCTTCATTGTAAACACAAAAGTCAAATGTCACGGAAGCAATTTAAGGTTTTACCATTCAGTCCTATTGTTGTAAGCAAACAATTGCACTCTTCGGGGAATCAAAGCTTGTACACCTAACACTGCTATTCTCAATATTTTTTTTTTTCATTGTTGACACTTGTGACCGTGGACCTAGACTAAAATATTAATTAGGAACGTAGT
>SMGT01016659.1:200543-221304 GCA_004794575.1 Lanistes nyassanus | reverse complement strand
ATATTTTTTTTTCATTGTTGACACTTGTGACCGTGGACCTACACTAAAATATTAATTAGGAACGTAGTCTGACCACAAAACCCACACGTCTTTTTTTTTGCTGGTGTACGATGGGAGAAAAGTTTACCTTCTGTCGTGAAGATGGAACATAACGTTAATCTGACTTACCTTCCTGCCCATAGATATTGCTAGATAAACCAGATCACCAACAGCAACACATATGTAAAGTACATGCAGTTGGTACACTGTCTTAGATACTATAAACTCCAGTAACAGCCCCTGATTTTAAAACCATTTCAGCTTTAAATATGCTTAGGCCAAAAGAATGTTTCTGGTAACATAAGAAGAAAACATAGGGTAGGTAGGATGGGTTTTATATTTTTTCTGCTTGCACCCACATGCATGCGTATGCACATGCTTTTTTCCACTGGGGAAAAAAAATTAAGATCAGCAGAAAATCTTAGGGTCAGCTGGGTGACTGGAAACAATATTTTTTATTTTTTTTGCCTTACATTTTAACCTGTACACCATACAGATTTGGAGTCACTGCTGTTCAGATTTCAGAGAAATGTGTCTCTCTCCCCTAACGCCTGAACGTCTTTTCAGACCAGCACAACTTTTTTTTAAGAAAATCATTTTCACTCTCTTACACACATACAGTGGAATTTTTTTTTTACAAATATGCATATTCACAAGCAAACACACAAAACATTAGATCTTGAACAACCTCATATGCACTGGGGTGGATTGCACAAGGCAGAATCACACATCATGGGTTTGGATCTCGTCTTTGGCACACACACTTGCTACTTGCTTGCCATGATAAACTTTATTTGCTGAAATGGCATAAAGAATTTTTACACCCAGCACACACCAAAGAAAAAATAAGCCACAGTGACTAAAAAGTTTTTTATTTGTTAGCTAACATCTGCATTTGCTTTTTCTTTTTTTAATTCCAGTTGGGTGCTGTTTGCCACAAATGAATGCTGTCCTGGTATACAAGCCACTGACGGCAATGGATCACAAGGACCTAAAGTAGGCTTCACAAATCTAGCTTGCACAAATATTCTGGATGCACAAATGCCTTCCTTCCTGTTCAAGGTCTCTCGGTTCACATAATGGCTTTCCACCACTTTGTAGCCTGCAGTCTCAGCAATTTCTTGAAGTTTTTCTGTGAAATGCATTAAAAAAAGTATATAAAGCCATCAAATCAGTAAACGTTTAAATCAAAACTATAACGTAGTGCAATGTTTAATACAAGTTAAAAATACATTCAATAAAGAAGCAAGCTCACCAACAGAAAAGTAGTAAGCACGGGTCCCATCCTGCCTCACATAAAAGTTTTCTGACAATTTATGTCCTGGTGCAAAACGAATCATGGCATAATCATAGAGCCCATAGTCTCGGAAAAGCAGAACACCACCTGGCTTTAGAACCTAGAAATATACCACAAATTAAAAAGGTAGTTTTAAATTCTGATATTTGAGCGACAAAATTTACTTTTAGTTTAAGATACCTCCAGAAATTGTAATACTTGTCAGCTATGAATAGGATATTTGTCTAAGCATCACATGCAGGGATGGGGAAATATGATGATCTGGTGACCCCAGACCACCAGAAATCTTGAAAACAACCTGGATCAGTGAAAATTTCAAATGGGCTAATGAACTTGAAAAATTACTAGCCTATCAGGCTAGAGAAATTGTGAATTTTCCCCATCACTGATGTATGATGTAACATAAATCTGCTTACTTATGAAATGTGAGTTAGCTTGAAACATATAATGAAAAAATATCCAAAGAATGGTTTTGAAATGATGTGCATGAAAAAGAGACTAAAAACTTACAGATATTGGAGACCCTTCATGTAGTATACATGTAGGGAGGATTCATTATAATTGTTTGGTAATTTATGTCTGTCTTTAGATGTACTCCCGCACTCTCTTGCCTTAGTGCATTCATACACACACACAGTACACACATATGCATGTATATGTCTTGAGCAATAAGCTATACAAGCTAGCAACACTGAACATATGAGTGCTTATAATCAATATCAAAAACATAATTTTACTAAAGGGGTAAAACACGTCATAATATGCAAAAAAAAAGTATGCTCAAGCATCCGCTTACACTTAACACATTAGACAATGCTTGCACCATTTTGTCTGGGTGGATGGCAGACAGCACAAAGATCATGGTGGCAACATCTACACTCTCCAGGGGAATAAAATCAGAAACGCTGCTCGTAATGTCTGCATGGAACACCTGACAACAGTTGCTGTTGTAGCTTGGATGGTCCTGTGATTTTATTCATAAAAACAGACTGTAGTAATCAAGCAAGAGCTTAAGGTCTTGTGTGCATGGTGCTAGACATTCAACAAGATTCTAAAATGACAAACTAACACGTTAAAAGAATACACTGTATCTCCAGGACTGAGCACTAACAGGTTGTGAATAAAAATTGCTTCATAAGAGAAAAATGTATTCTTTTCTCAAACAGCACCAGGTGTCCTGTACATGTAGTTATTACAGAAATTTCTTATGGACAATTTTTTATGATCCAATTAAAAGCTATAAATTCATGTTTGCTCCCAGAAATTTCCAATACAACAAACAAGTTCTGAATGTGTACAAGTCTTCTTTACTTCTTTTTTTTTTTTTTGTTTTTTTGGTTGAAAACTCTACAAGCACACTAGGGATCTCTTTTGTCTTGTGGAGGAGTCTGATGCTGTTTGGTATAGGACTGAGATGGATAAATTATTTTACAGTCAAATGTACCCATTCAATTCAAAGCATTCTAATTTCTAGCCTAAGCCTTAACATAATATTATTCAAATGCCGCTCTGCATCAAACCCAACAACCCTTTCAAAACGTGTGAGCATCTTACCTTCACAAACTGAACAGCTCTTTTAGAAAAATCACAGGCATACATAAAATATGATTTGTCTCCACTTCCTTCCAGCAGAGGAAATATGAAATTTCCTACACCACAACCAACTTCAAACATAATTTTTCTTTCTCCATCAGCCTGAAAATAGAACTTTCAAAAGTGTATGATAGTACACTTAAAAGTTTTAAATGAGATTCTGTTATAGCATAATAGAAAGTATTTAATTAAAAAAATTTAAATTATACTCTCATCATGCTGTTTTCAGTTGTACTGAAGCAGTTGTTTTCAAGTTCTTTGCTAACACTGTGATGCAGTTTCTTGCTGTTGGTAGGTTTTGTTATAATCCATGTCATTTATTTCGCACTTTTTCAATAATGTAGTGGAAGGACTATTGAAGTACATGTATACAGGTATGTTTACTAAATGCAGATAACATCCATATTTATCAAGTACTACATTCATGTAAATTGAGTATTTACCTCACCCATAAGCTCTTCAAATTCTCTTTTTGTCCAGTGCCTATCCTTGAAGAATTTTGTTGTATTTCTCTTATAAAATAAGTCCCAATTTTTCTCTGCTTCCTTTTCAAGTTTGTTTTGTTTAAACTCTGGTACAAGTGTCCTATCCTTTCTTAGTCTGGTCATTTCTTCTGTCGTTAAAACACGTCCACCCGGCTCGCTGGCAGCTACCTTTATATCTGGTTCTGAAGTACTCATTTCTGCACAGAAGAAAAAGTTTTGAATTTCATAAGGCCTTCGATGTGCACCCTCCCCCCTCGACGAATGGTAAGAAAACTATTAGGCTATGATTATCACGGAATAACATGGGCCATGGGGTATTCTACTATTCATTGATGGATCTAAGATTTTTTGAATGACAGCTGGTTTACTAGTACTAGTAATAAAAAAATGGTTGAAACTTGTCATAATCCCATATTTATAAATAGTATCCCCAAATTGAAAATTGTATATACCTCGTAAAGCTAACCACTATGACTATGTAGTATGATTGACAGCAAATTGATTATTGAGACATTTTATAGTAAATCACGTATCAACACTGCCAACAACTACAAGAAGAATTCTGAATTAAAGTGAATTGCACACCTCTAACACGAATTCTTTCACAGTTCTTCTTGATAAAGGTCCTAATAAAAGAATTGCAAGATCTGATTTTGATGAGTAAGTTATTTTAGACCAAATTTAGAATCACTGGCAAAACAAAGGACATTATTATATACGGACCGGTGCTCCGCGGTACAGTCGGTCCGCACAGGAGCCCATACAATCTCTATGGTACAGCCCCGCACAACATCAGAGTTGTCTTCCTTGTAATAAGATTGACTTATAGAACGTTGTTTAACAAGTCGTTGGGCCAATCCTATGTAGTGTAAGAATGTGGTAACGATGCTTCTTCTGATGGCCTGAGGGCGACCGAAGATATAAACGAAGGTTGGAAACTTTGTAACACCAAAAGCAGTGACTATGGCTTTGAAAGCCAGCCATACTTTACATAAACTCATCGACACGATTTTCGTGCAGAGACTTTTTGGACGTGGAAATGTGTTAAAGTCAGCATCAAAGCGGTATTTGTACTGCTCCCCTCAAGCATTCGGGAGAGATAATAAAAGTATTGAAGTCCAAAAGCAACTTTTCGTCAAATCCAACAGTTTATTTGACGAACTTGCACAAAAAAATGAAACCAACAAACTCACATTCCGCACAGCTGTGCAGCTGTACATAACCAAGGAAATCAAGTACCGTCGAGGCCATGTCGAGTTCATTTACGCGGCCCTGGAGAACATGGAGCGTTTTGGAGTGCACAGAGATTTGTCAGTTTACAAAGAGCTGCTAGAGGTGTTTCCCAAGGAAAAGATGGTCCCACGCAGCACCTGGCAGGTAGAGTGGATGCATTTCCCCAAGCAACAACAGTGTGCTATAGACCTGATGGATCAGATGGAAGACAACGGTGTCATCCCGGACCAAAATTTTGGCGATCGTCTGGCTACAGTATTTGGAACAGAAGCTCACGCATTCAGAAAGTATCGTCGTATGATGTATTGGATGCCCAAGTTCAAACATGCCAACCCATATCCAGTGCCCAAAGAACTCCCAAACGATGCTTTGCAGCTTGCCCTGTTGGCACTAAAGCGGATGAGTGTAGACAGAGAGAGCGAGATTACCGTCTGGCAGGGACAAGGAATGGATGGGGAGAACAGCGAAGAAAATTTCATCGCCAGTTCTCAGAGCCCTGCTCAGAAAGAGCTGATTAAAAAACACAATCCAGAGTTGTCGCTGTTTGTAGAAGGAGGTTTCACCTGCTGGCTGCGTCACATGTCAACCACTTACTTCATTCTTCGTGCTGATCCTGACAAGATGGCCCTTAAGAAGTATGGTGAAGCTGAAGCTGCTGCTGCTTCTGACGAGAACTTGTGTGAGTGGGACTTTTCTGGGGACAAAGAAGATCCTCGTAGCCTAATGCCTCAGAGGAGTGTGCATGAACAGGATGATGGAACTATCCTTGGTATGGTCATTACTGGCAGTGCAACTAAAGAGTCTCTTGTTAGCTGGGTGCGGTGCCTGCAGACAACTAACCCTTGCCTCGAAAAGATTCCAGTCCTCTTTAGACTTCGAAGTCCAGGTTCTGAGATACAGGTTATTGGAAGTAAATCCCCAGACAGTGATTTACAGACAGCTAGAAACACATAAGCAGATGGAGACCAGTGATTTGTACTCGTGCAGATTATTTTGCACTAGTTTATCCTGCTGTTGATGAGTACTTTTAGTTTTTCAAAGTGTCAGTCTTTGGACTTCCACTACCTGCTTGATTTCTGTAAAAAATTTTAATTGTCATGCTTTTGATAAGAGCAGATCCATCTTCCATGGAGGAAAAAGTGAAAGACAATTTACAAACTGCCATGAGCGCCATATTCAGTTATACAAATTGAACTGTATTTTTCAAAGTTTAATTCTGAGAATGTTACTTGATATAATAACGTAATACTACATGTATTACTAATAGTGACAGTTTGGACAATAGACAGTCCAATAATAACTGCTGGAAAAGTGAAACTGCATGAGAATTGAAAGTTGTTAAAAGTAACCTAAATATTCTCACCCCTACTCAAAGTGTAAGAACTGAAATTCTTTTAGTAAGTTGGTGAAAGCCTATGATTTTTTTAGGCAATGCACTTATATCGCTTAATTGTTAATTTTATTAGGAATACTACATGCATTGTTTTTATGATTATCAAGCTAGAAAAGAAACAATGTCACTGACTCTTATCTCAGTCTCTCTCCTCACACATCCCTCCCCTCACACCCTACCCAATGTGTTAACCTCAACTGTTAGTGTAAGAGCTTAATTTAGATATACATTGGTGTCAAACCTTGTAAAATATGGCATGATATAGTGTTAAAGTACTTGTTGCAAACATGATGTATGGTTCAGGCGAGAAGACAAAAAATAAAGCATGCTGAAGAATTTACTTAGTTTATTTACAATATCTACAGTTATCTACATACTGAACAAAACACAGACAGAAGTGTGCACTTTAGAAGCACACTTTGGAAGCAGTTCAGTTTTGTTTCATTATTTTCTCCTCCAAAACATACCATATGAAGTGGCAAAATGAGTTCAAGCATGCAAAGTATAGTGCTTTAAAATTGTTGACAAGGTTTTGTTTGAAAATAAAATATATGCATTCATTTTTATTAGCCTACAGGCATCCTTTTCACTTGTTTATAGGCTACAATTGCTGATAGAACAAACTATGAAATGCATAATTATGTAAATATTAAGCAAATTAATATTTTTCATGATATACCGTTGACATACAGGGTAAATGAACTAACTAAAGCAAAACAGCTGTTAACAGTATATTTAGTAATTGTAAGATCAAGCCATTAACATTTCATTGCCATGTTTATTCATGTAACAAACTGTAAGCATTTTATTACAATATTTTTTCACAACTCCACAACCATGTGTTCCATCCCCCCCCCCCTCCGCCACCAAAAAGGGGGGGGGGGGGAAAAGGGGCCACAACAGTTATAAAAATGATATTTTATTCACAAAGTGATTTTCATCTCTAGCGGAGTTCTAACACATGAAACAAGACACACTGCTTTTCTTCATAGTTTAGAATGTACTGTCAGAAAGGGAAATGTAGCATAGTGTACTAAAGGTAGGAAGATTACTTTTGCCCAATGTTACTGAGCCCCCTGTAGACGTCCTTACATGCCTTTGGAGCAGATCAGCTCTAGCAGCCTGAACACATTCTTGTGGTTCAAGTGTTTCTCTGCAGAACGTTATTAATCAGCAACAATTGTCAATATTGTCAGGCACTGACTTCTGACTTTGTGCCAGCAAGTCCCTGCTATACAACTATCCCTTCCTTCTGATTATGGGGGATTCATTTCATGATGAGAATTCTGTGAGTGCAAGCAGAATGATCAGGCCAACAAAGTGTGCACACTTTCAGAAAAATTATTTTATCTCATGAAGTGAATCAGAATCCACTCAACACCCGCTTTTCTTGCCCAACTACAGTATCAGGCAAAAACATTTAAAAAAATGAAAATTTACTTCTCGTTTTTCCATCGGAAAACAAATATCATTTTATCATAGGTTAAAATTTTTAAATAATTGAAAACAAAATAAAGTCTGCATAACAAGGGTGTCAGACCTGTTTCAATTGTCTCCATAAGGAAGTGCTTTGCAACAAAATATTGGTTCTTCCCCCCCCTCCCCCCCATTTTTCAGGGTGGGTATTTTGTGGGAGAGGGGTGATGGTGGTAGCAGCACCCCTGCTATTCACGCTTCTGGACCATCACATTATCAATTTCCAGTTTTAGTACCCGATTAACAGATTGGCAAAACTTAGTTCGTTGAAAATGATTTCCCAAATCAGCAAATTCACATACATACTGAAGAGTAAACACCACTTACTTTAGCTTTAGAAACTGGTTATCTGAATCAACATAAATGATTACACACCCCTGATGGCATGCAAATGAGAACTTTGCAGACTAAATAAGAGGTACAAGAATGCATGATCATGTCAGAAGTATGAAGCCGTAGGTTGGTTGCTTAACCGATTGTTATGCACACTTACACATGGTTATAAATAACCTCTGTATTCAGCTCAATGAACTGCAAACACCAATTGAAAACCTCTAAAGAAATTGCAAGTCTGAAAACATTACAACAATCTTTGGCTTTAGTTTTCACTGTGGCAAGCTAGCATGATCTGTACAGCCTTATGCAGCTGCTTCCGAGGTACCAGTAGCCTCTACAACCTTTTTGTACCCATGATTAATAACAGATTCTGCAGCAACAGTAACTATTCCAATGGAAAAAAGAAAATGGGCGACTAGGTTTTAAAAAACCAGTTACTGTATACATGCCTGTGTGTAAAATGCTTCTGTGTTGCGCAAAAAATATACAGGGGAAACGAGTCCATTTTCGTCCTATTTAATAACGAATACCCATGACACTGACAGCAGTGTGTACATGGCAACAAGGCCCCAGGCGATTAGATCAAGTAATAAATACCTAAACACACTTTTGGTCAAAGTCTGAAAATGTGTCACCCTTGTACTGTCGAAGGCATTTTTCTAAATGTCAAGGAAAAGCAAACGTAGTAAGCACGACCTGCAAGCTTTAGGTATATATAACATTCTTCCTTTGTTCATAAAGACCTTTCTCAACTGGATGAATGCATACACATGAAAGGGGCCTGATGCATCACATTACAAACTATATCTTAGTGTAAGTATATGGTAAATAACAACCATGACTGCTCTTCACAATAAGTTGTCTGTTTTAAATTTGACACATGGGCTGTAAATCTGGTCAGCTGTTTTCTTAAACTCATGTAAAGATGTTTTTTCATCTTCTCTCTCTGCCTCCCTCTGTCCCCCACCCCCACCCCTACACACACACAATGCTCACACCCATATACAAATGCTCACATTAAATTGCACTAATGATGCTATTAGCAGGACATCAAACGAATAACAAATATTCCTCAGATTTATAAGATCTCTAATTCCCAATGTGACAGTACAAATGCACAGCAAACTCTGGAAAACTGCTATACTAAGCTGGACAAAAGTTTTTTCTGTACTCTAAAAACAAGGATCATCTTACTGTTATGGAAGCTGAAATAGGATGACTGCAGTTTCTTCAAATGGTAACTGCCACATAAAGATCACAAGAGATCCTCATTCTTAGACACCAAGACCCTATTTAAGATGCATGAAAGACACGGGACAGAAACCAGCTTTTGGTGTTAAGATGTGTGTGGTTTCTTGAAGGCAGCAATGTCACCATGTGTCTGTTGTCAGACTACGCAGTAGCAGCTGGAAGCTCTACCAGTCTCCTGGGCATCCACTCGGATGCCTTTTCCAGATGTTTCCCATAACCCAGGTGTTTGAAGAATCTGGATGAAATAAAATACAGAATATTTGCTGTCCACAATAATTTTCAGACTTGACATTCCCCTGTCCCTTCTATTTTTTAAATGTTAAATTCAAAGGAAAATACATCCATAATCATATTGATACTACTGGAAGAAAACACATTCAGGATCCTTTTGTGTCCTAAATTTTAGTCATTTAACCAATCCTTAGCAATAGAAAATACTGTCTGATGAATTCTTCCTTAGTATCTTTCTAAGGTTTCTGAGGTGTTTAGGCTGACATTTTATTCTACAGCATCTTATTACTGTGTGCCTTTGTGCTGCCTGCCATTCATGTTTTCCTCAGCTAGGCACAGAATCTACTAGTCATAATACACTCAAGATATTTGTAAGAACCTTGCTAAAATTTACTGATATCTAGCTGTTGTTATTATTCTACTGCAGCTGTCCCACAGGATCAAATTCAAAAGCCAGATGAAATCACAGGGTAATTTGTTAAGATTAAACGTCTTCCAAGGATCTTGGAAGAAGGCCTATGCTCTAATATTTTGATCATTTAGTTATTCTCTTTATACAGTTTGGAATAAATTGAATAAGCCGGCATGTGTCCTGCTGCTGACTGCATCCTTCTTTCCTAGCAAAGATGTACTTTGGTCTTCTGTACTTAATCCACTAGAGTGGTTACCAAACTGGTCATATCTATCAGTCTTACTGCAGATGCAGTTGATTTTTACCATGTTTGGAAAAATGTCAAAATCAATGATAAAAGGTAGACTGATGGTTTAAAGTTTTATAAAAAAAAAAAGATTAACAGATAGCATTTTTCCTTATGTTTATTGAATATTTGATACTCCCTTTTCAAAAAATTTCCATGCAACTACACGTATGTAGCATGGGGAAAAAACTTTCTTGCAAACAAAGGCTGACAAAATTCACACAAACACATCTGACACCTGTATCATGATTAAATCCCTGTGTCACAAGCCACTATGAAGTTAAACTAGATAGAGAAAATTCAAAATTAACCACTATTGCTGTCAGCCTACAATCTGAAGACCGAATTCTATGGTACAGTCTTGAGTATATAGCCCAGTTAGTGATTTTGTGGCATGCCACTTGTGACAGAAAAAAAATCAAGATATCTCTCAATCAAATTTCAAAGCAGACTCAAGGCCAGAATGCCTGCAATTTACCTTTTCCACGAGCTCTTCAAAGGCACACTGAACACCCTCTTTTGTCTTAGCACTAGCTTCAATGAACAGCATGTGGTGTTTGCGAGCAAACTTCAACCCTTCATCCTTTGATACTTCACGTTTTTCCTGCACATACAAAAATCCTAATAATATACAAATCACCACAGTATGTCAAACTTGACACAGGTTCAACATTCCCTCTGCAAATTTACGCTGTCTTTTCACATGGAACATGAATATTTAGGGCTCACAAAGGGCAAATACTCCCCCATTTCAACATGCTAACGAAGGATCAGACAAAAGTACTTAACCATGCATTTTTCTTGAAGAAGGCAAGAAAGGAGGAGAAAGAGGAAAAGAAGAAAAGGTTGCCTGGAGAGGACAAAGCTGGTTGGTTGGTTATTGGTTACTTAATGTCCTGTTGCAAAATGGGTGCATATCAGGACGCTAGACTATAGGAGCAATGTGGTCCTATTACCAAGCTATTTACTGAAAGAACCACTAGACTGATAGCTGCAGTAAGATGGCCAGTGTGGACAGACAGTTTAATGACAGAACGGCATTTGCACAATGTATAACTCCAGGAAATAATCCTTGGCCACACCAGGATTCAAACCAGCAACCTTCCACCTCCTAGTCCACTGCTCTACAAACTGAACTATCCAAGCCCCCATGGAAAAGACAAGATGCTGAAAAACAAAGAATGCAACTGGGCATTCTATATTTGAGTATGCCAGTCCTACAATGATGGTTTTCCAGAAAACTAGCACCTGGAGTCTCAACAATAACAACAGGCAAAGGATAAAAATTAGTCAAAAAAGTATAATGTAAATGAGTCTACTAACAAGATCATGCTCATAATGAACATATTCACTGCACTTATAATCAAGCTGATAACAGAACACAACCACAGCAGATGCAGGAAACAAAGTGGATAATTTGCAAATCAAACCAGTACCACATAATCACTAAAGCTAACCAAACAGAGGACTAACAGTAACAGTAAACCAACCAATGAGACAACTAGACTGTGTATGTATGTGTATGCTTCTGTAAGTGTGTGTGTGTGTGTGTGTGTGCATGGGTGTGTGTATGCATGAATACATGTGTTGAATCATTTGCCACATCATTTTGTAGGAAATGCTTGTATTTAATTTCAGTGACTTATTAAACAAATTAGGATCACAGATTGCTGTAAATCTAATTTCCGTTATCATCAATCATAGATGGAAATCCCAAACCAGGGTCCCCACTAATTTTCACAATAAAATTCAAGGAGATTTCAAGGAGTTTTCAAGGAATTTTCAAGGATATTTTTCCAGATTCAAACAGCACTCTCTTCAGCTAGCTTTCGCTTCTGTCCCCTCCTTTCTTGTTCCTCTACTTTCCTCTTGTCCTCTAAGTATTGGTGATACTTGGCTCTTGCACCAGACACTGATAACATTAGCTCTTTGCTAATGCAGACATTCCGAGCACCACCCACAAGTTGGACATGATTAATAATTTGCCGCCTTGCAACCAAAGTAATTGCAGACATATTGTCAGTGCTGGCTTCTTTGTTCAATGAAAACCCTCTCTCTACAGTTGCTTGCCCATGTGACAAAAGAACAATTAAGCTGTCTAACAATAGCCCACAACTGAGAAAATCTTTCTTCCTGCCCCATTTGTGTATGAAGAAACACACCAAGCCGATGGTGTTCAGAGTCTGGCTTGAAATTTCTAAACTCTTCTTTAATGTCTGACTGCACAGTATCCAGAAATTTCACAAACTGTGAAAGAAGGCGGTCACACTCTTCATCTTTAAGTCTCCTGGCCTCTGTTAAAATATTGAGGCAACTAGTGAACTTTTTTGTATTGCTTTCTTTTTTTCCTTCATTTGACATCTCTCTGGGATCAAGACATCCAATCCTTCTCACCAAAGGGTATGTTGCTGGAGATTTGTCCAGGATCTTTGTAACCATAGAATGCAAAAAATCTCTGCAGGCCATCCGAAATTCCTTTTTCTGTCTGATGCAATGCCTGTTTTTGCAAGTTGCTTCTCTGCTGCAAACCCTATCTTAATTTTTTGCAAATCCAATTGATTTGCTGCCATTTTCACATCAATTTTCACAAGTCCAGACAAACTAGCACCCTCTTTTTTCAGAACTTCTGGTTTGAGGAACTTTTGCATGAGGGAAGTCAACAGGAAGTTCAGGTCACTGCTGATAAAAGGCAGCATTGGTCTGCCGGTCTGATATACAGAAAGGAAGGGCTGGACCTAAAACCATGACTTTTCGTGGGTATTCGACATATATATTCGTGGCTGTTCGGTATTTCGTGTACATCGCAGGCGATAAAAGTACTGACATAAAATGTACGTACTCAAGTGTCGATTTATGGCATTTTATGCATCAATTAATTCAGAAAGTGCATTCTGATGCTTGATATACCTTTACAACCTTTTATTTAGACCTAAAACAATGACTTTTCGTGGCTGTTCGGTATTTCGTATACGCGGCAGACGAGCAGACGATAACAGTACTGACACAAATTTGAAATGTATGTACTCACTACTCAGGTGTCAATTGTTGGCATTTTATGCAACAAATAAATCAGAAAGTACATTCTGATGTTAAATATACCTTTAAAACCTTTTATTTAGACCTAAAGCAATGACATTTCGTGTCTGCTCGGGGTTTCGAATGACCGCATGTTGGCTCGAAAAAATTTCCACTTTGTGCGCGAGACTATTGAATGTTTCCTACAGACGCTCGCTCGCTAGAGATCTCGCAGGCGAAATCTTGCAAGGGTCTCGCCCTTAGGCAACGCGCCTTTGGATGTTTCCTACAGACTCTCGCTCGCTAGAGATCTCGCAGGCAAAATCTTGCAAGGCAACGCGCGTCAGTACACGCGCACACGCCACGAAAGTTGCAGCGTAAATTTGAACAAGGGCGCACAATGCCCAACTGTTCTTAGAAGTTACTTCCCCTGAACACCATACAAAACCAACATGCTCTCGCATTTCTAGTACAGACCATATCTGGCAACCTATTTCCGCCACGGTCAACCCTGGAGTTCAGACATTTTACCTTTATTACTCACTAACAGAGGATTTTCAAGGAGTTTTCAAGGAATATTTTCATTTTCTCATTTTTCAAGGAGTTTCAAGGGCCTTGAAGGGGGACCCCAAAATTCAAGGGTTTTCAAGGAGATTCAAGGAGCGTACGGACCCTGCAAACTGAGATTACAGTTTAATCTGTTTAATCCGATTACCTTGTCTATCTTGTTCCCAACCAGCATCTTCACCATGTCATGCTTTGTTGCAAATGTCTCTAGCTCATTCAGCCAGGCATCAAGCTTGGCAAAAGACTGCTTACTACAAACATCATACACTGCAAAATGAAAGAAAGGATGATCACAGATATCTTACCAAAAATGTGATATCTAAAGTGAATACAATAAGGTAGTGCACAATCCAGACACACAGATTCATGCTTCTTTTTGCTTAAAAGATATTTAATACAAATGAGAAAATACTGTTGGTGACTATAAACAGTCAATGTGCCATAAGACAACCTTCCACAATCATCAATCTTTTTTATGGTACAACTTAGCTTAATTGATGTTCATCGCTTCACACATTCTATGTCCTGTAATTTAAGAATGCAAAGAGCAAAGATAACCTGCTTACCTAAAATCACACCCTGTGCTCCTCTGTAGTAGCTAGGAGTTAGGGTTCTGAACCTTTCCTGACCAGCAGTGTCCTAAAAGAAAGAATGTAATAATCCACAGACCGATAATACACTGTAGTCATCTTTATCTAAGCCACACCTGCTTTTACAAAATAAAGATTCTCACCATGAGATATGCTTATAAAGAATTTATCAAAAAGGTATTGTAGCTACTGTTTATACATATACTGATTTAGGACTAGAATTAGCTTAACGATTACTATGATCAGTGCAGAAAAAATGGTCTATTAAAATTATTTTATTGTAAAATATAGGAACTAGCTACACATATTGATAATCATGAAACAAGCATACCTTTCAAAAATGCAAAAGAAAAGTTTGTAATCCTTTAGTTCTAAAGTACATGAAATATTCTTAAGGAATAAATGCTCACCCATATAGCAAGTTTGGCTTTATTTCCATCCACAGTCAGTGTTTTAACTTTGAAGTCCACCCCTATTAAAGAAACCAAAGAGATTTGTAACATTTAAACAATAACAACAACAAAAATCTTTAATCCAAGTAAACAGTTACATAACCTCATGCATACATGAGTAAACAAGTGTTCATACACACCCCACAAGTTCCATGGTGGGAAGCACACAAACAGCACACATGGCATGCACACACTGATAATTACAGAAAAATGGGAAGAGGAGATCAATATTATGAGTCCATGACTAGGACACAAGCAACTTATACCTTACCAATTGTTGCTGCTTGTTCTGGATCAAATGTATCATCTGTGAATCTCAGTAGCAAGCTGAAATATTACAAGTGGTATAATTGATTAATGAAATAATATTTTAGTCTTTAGTTATAGAGCTCAGGGTCAGTTATGGTTTTTGTTTTGGGATGTGCTATTCTTCGCCTTCTTGCCTAATCTCTATTTTGTTGACAGTGAAGACCAAAGAGTTAACCAGGTGCATGATGATGCTGCGAATGAAAGAAGCAACAAAATCACTTTTATAAAGAGTTGTTGTGGAAAGTGAAATTCTAAATATAAGCCCTTAAAATGTCACAGAATTCTGTTCTTATGCAGCCACAACTTCCTCAGCTCTTTAATTGATTGTTTAGTTCTCTTTCCTCCTTGTGAAGCACAGTACTTTGGCGGCTGTCCTCTACTACCTGCATACTGAGAGTATGGTGATCTTTTCTGCTCCTTCCCAAGACAGGTTGACAGCTTTCAGTTATTTCACTAGGCTCCATTTCCAGGTCTGCTTTAGCACCCCCATCTTAAGTTCCAGTCTAGTGACTGCCAAGTGACACTGATGTCTTCGTTTGTCTCTCCAGACTGACTGATCTTGCTGTCTAGTAAGGTGAACTCATTGACATCCTCTACTGCCCTCACTCTGATCATAATTATAATCAATGCTTCTTGTCTGTTTTTAATTGATTGATTGTAGGACCAAAAAAAAAGGAAAAAGGAAACAAGAAGTAACAACTCTATGATGAGTTTTTATGCCAAGGGAAGGAAAGCAAAGGAGAAAATATCTCTTCTTCTTTTTGTCTTCTTTTTTCCTGCACTGGCTAGGAACAATCTATGCTGTGTTACAAAAGCATTTTGTACGATACAAAATAAATCAAGTACAGTATTTTGGTGGATTTTGAGTGTTGCTAAGGAGCAAACGTTAAACGCGATCAGTTTATGTTTTTCACCCATTTCACAGGATAAAGATGGTAAACAGTTAAAAATCTGAAGGATAACCTTGTACAGACCTATTAATGGTTGAGACAAGTCAGTATGGTGGTCAGGTCAGCTTAATGTGGTGGTAAAGTTAGCTTAGCACAGTGGCCAAGACAACTCAGTCAAGTGGTCAACTTGGTTTAGTCAGGCTGAATTTAGCTGAATTGACTGACAAATACATTCAAAATTTGACTAAGTTAACATTCTGCCCGATATCTACTCTTTTGCGGGTAACAGAAAATGATCCATACCATACTGTCTGTCAACAGAATGAACTAATTTGTGGGACATGGTCACATGCAAGCTATTAATAAAGAGATTCTTTATTTGCTGGGAATGGCTCTTATCTGCATTACTATAGCTTAGAGGTTTTGACAGGGAGGGGTGGCTGACCCTTTGGCCCAACCCCTCCCCTTTTCTCATACAGGGTTGTGACTGGCCGGGGCACCAAACAAGACAGCAGGTTGCAGGAGATGAGATCATTCATAGGCATGCATTGACCACACTCTCTGCAAACCAGCTTCCAGCACTGCAAGAAAACCCCTCACATGGAACCCCCAGGAAAAAAGGTTAGCAAAGAAATACCTGCTGACATAACCATGAGGGACATACCAGCGGAATGGGCCACACCTGTGCTGCACCAGCTCTGACTACTGTATGTATGCGTGGTTTGTGTGACTGTGTCCTTGGCAGGGAATCTTGTTGCAATGACAATATGCTTTTAAATCTGTTGTTGTTCATTCCAATGACATGAATGAATGCGGTACACTTCAGCTTCATTGTGACTTTCACTGTTTTAATTGGCATCACGCAGCGCGTCCATTTGCACTGGTCTTTCAATTCTTTTGAGCAATACGGTTTTCGCTTAATTTCAGTATGATCGTTAAGTATCAGAGTTAATTTAAGTCAGAGATCCACGTCAACTTGGGCTTTAGACGGCCTACGTCACTGCGTCAAAAATTATTTTCGATATCTTTAAAAAGTTTAGTCTTACGAAAATACAGAGTCGCATTTCTGGATTCCATCGATGGCTAAGAAACTATACGCTTAAACAGAATTTACCTTGATTTTCCCACTCCACTCTCTCCTATGATGAGAATTTTTAAAGTTGTTAAAACTTCTTGATCCTCCATTTGCGCTGCTGCAACAACAGATGAGACGATGATGTGATACCTCTCCTTGGGTGCAAACAATCGTGTGAAAATATGGCGTAAATAGAAGCGTCGTCATCATTTCATGTGTTCCTATTTCACTACAGACTAGCAATCTCATTGGTCACCTTAGTTCTGAATACTCATACTGTTGTTTGGCGGTGGGTTTGACTGAGATGCAAGTTTAACAGCGTAAGTTGTAGAAAGTAACCACTACAGTTATTAGCTGTATGTCACCACTTTCCATATATCATATGTATATAATAATTATGCTGGGATAACATCTCTCACATTTACAGTACACACGCTTACGCTGGAACACTGAATGATAGAATGCGAGTTAATCAGTTATGTAACACTACAGTGAGTAATATGATTGAATTATGAATATCAATCATCAATGTCTGTCGTCGGTCCACTAAAAATCGTCAAATGACTATAACTTGTAGTATAAGTAAGTAAGAGTCTGTTGCAGCATTTACAATTCACAGTTTCTTCTGTTTGTTTGCATTCGTGCTTCTCGTTTGGTCCATCATCGGATTATTTCACAGAACCTTGGATTTTCATCAGAAACACTGACCATTTTCATTTATAAATTATAAGTAGAGCTAATTTAATTAATATCATTGTTTATTTGTTGTGTATCACTGTGCATTTTACAAAATTTCTTTGAGGGAATAAAGATTTCCTTTAAAATTTCATTGTTTTCTTCATCAGCAGTTACATTAATGATTATGGATATCACTATCAGTGAAGAAATTCCACAGCTGAAGTCAATGCTGTCTCAAGCTCTTGAAAAGGTAGAAAAATGGACTTCTGAAGACAAACAAACTGGTGTGATTCGAGAACACCTTCATGCAGAAATACAAAATGAGAATATCCAGAGAGGTATAGTAATGATTAGCATTATATGTAATATGTTGTACAGTTTCTTTTATCTTGTTTTTCAAAATTGCCACTGTATGATCTGTTGGCTGCTGGTGCCAAACTCAGGACTGAAAACTGCAACTTATTACATGTATATATGTTCATACAGTGAATAAACATTCAATTCAACTTTATTCCCATATGGAAAAATATTGCCTGGTCTGTGACTGTTTACATAAATTATTGAAAAGTTTGACATAGATGAACAAATTGAAATCACTATAAAACTGTACCCTTGAAAAGTGGAGGACACATGTTTTGAATCTATACAGTCACTCTGAGCCGACTGATTTCAAGTTTCAACCATACATTTAGTGCAGTAACTGCTGAGGGAATGAAATTTCTGGTAAATCTTGCTTTCCGGCAATGTGTTGTTTGGCACTCACGACCTGATGGGGGCAAGCAAAACTTCTGATGTAGTGGATAGGAACTGAAAGGCTTTACTTTGTTGATGTCACCAACGTTTGGGATAGCCAACCTAATGAACTTAGAGGCACTGTTTGAAATTTTATGAATTTATTCTTCTCTGTGATGCAGAGCATTGTGTGGCTAATATTAATACTCCTAGTAATGATATATTAGTAATGTTCTCCATGTCCTTTAAATGGTCAATTGACTTCTTATGTGATAAATGCCAGAGCTACTTGAGAAGGCTGCACAGCTGGAGAAACTGAAGGCAGAGCTCACAGGGCTGACCGGCAAAATGAACAGCCAGTTACAGGAGAAGGAGCTCATTACCCAAGAGCTTAAGTATGCTACTCATGATATCAGTAATGAACAAGAATGTGAGTAATCATGTAGTGTTGTTGTAGTTAGAAAGAGCTGTTACAATAAGAAAATAGTGTGGCTTGCATGCATACACTTTAATATTAAGTAGCGATACAAGAAATGAAGAACAGATGTTGTAAGTGATAGGCTTGATTGATGCAAGGACAGAAGTTTAACTTGTTGAGAAAATTGTACATGATCAAGTCAAAAACAAAATTTGAGGCAACGAATGCAGAAACATGCATGGAGCATTCCAGTTTGCCTGAAATTTGCTTGTATCTGGCACTGCCTTGATGTCTTTGTTTTTTCTTCTGTTTTGACTGATGCTGAGTCCCTGTGGTTGCTGCAAAGCAAACTGACTTCTTTGTCTAATGCTAAAAGTCACTATCACTATGGTGACACTTATTTAACCTTCCCCATCTTCTTCCACTTGTTTACAATTTCCAGGCAATTAGTACAACATGTACTACATAAAAAAACCTCAGATTTTTTTCGTACACCACAGAACTTTATTTATGTTTCCAGAGTTATTGGTCTGGCCAATAGAACTCAAATAATTTCTACTTTTCCATGTAACACTCATATGACTGTATCTGCAGCTCTTGTGGGACAAGAACAGGCTGTTGAAAAAAAGCTGAAGGAATTAAGTTTTGGAGCAGAGCTTTTTAGGGACAGGCTTGGGTTGAGCTTCAAGAAAACACCAGGTAAATATGTTACTTTTCAGCTGAAACAGGCAAATGCTGAAATTTAGTGAGTGTGCTCTTGCACTCTGTAACTTGTAAAGGATTCTATAGATTTATTTTCTGATTAAAGTCTCTGGTGCATATTCTGGTGGTTAGAACTGAATGTGTGCTATTTATTGTTTTCAACAGGTAATAGGTTACAAATGATCTTCACATGCATTGACCACAAGGACCCAGACTCTCCCTTTTATTTCTACGTGCAGGTGCAAGATGGAAAATACATCAGTGTGTATCCTACACAGCTCTCTCCTCCTTATTTTAACCATATCAGTTCCTTGATTTTAATTTTGTGATTCCTCCATCACAAATTATATATATATATTTTTCAGTTCAAACGAATGTCTGTTTTGGTAAACAAAATATAAAACATTGCAAATTTCAATTGCAGAGTCAGGCAGCAAGCTCTAGTTTATGTAACTGCCTGATAATTTTTATTTCTTCACAAATATGCTTATTATTGCCACTGTGTCTATATCAAAATGCTATGGTGACTGTAGCAATTGTGGAAGAGATTTGTGTGTGTGTGTGTGTTTTGCTTAGTACATCAGCTATTCTTTTGTTTGTTTTATACATTTTACATTACCTGCTTAAAATTTGCTATGATCAGTTTCAGACTGTGAGCCTCCTGTGCCAGATCTAGACAATCTTGTGGAAAAGCTCAACAGAACGAATAACCTGCGGTCTTTTGTGGTTGCCATTCGAAAGCGTTTCAAAAAATTGACAGAAAAATGAAGAAATGTATGTTGGTGCTGAGCTGCCAATTCTGTAAAATATAACACTAATCCACAAGGATTTTGCAGCATTAAGTCATGGGTGTCTTTCTTGTGCCATGTCCATTCATGTACCTCTAGTCTGATTTATAGAGTTAATTTCATTAAAGTCCCTTAGGAATATTGCAGTTAACATTCAGCAAAGTGGAGGAAGAAGAATATTAAAATTTAAATGAGACATTGGTTGGGTGGATGGTTGATTAATTTAAAGGGAAAATGCTTCTGTCTTCTGGTGATTTCACATGGGGGGAGGGAGAAATCCTTTTGTTGATTCATCAGCTGAAACATTCACCAAACTGATTGCTGCAGTAGGACAGTCAGAATGATGGGGCAGTTTAATGCTCATGGGATGACCGAATGTTTAAAAATTAAAAACAAGGGAACTGAAGCAAGCTATAAACAGAACAAAGGCAATCTACATGTTTCGGGCCACTACCCCTTCATCAGGACGACACAAAAACAAAGAAAAAGAAAAGGACCTAGCTGTGGTAGATG
>SMGT01016659.1:181583-200272 GCA_004794575.1 Lanistes nyassanus | reverse complement strand
TAAAAATTAAAAACAAGGGAACTGAACCAAGCTATAAACAGAACAAAGGCAATCTACATGTTTCGGGCCACTACCCCTTCATCAGGACGACACAAAAACAAAGAAATAGAAAAGGACCTAGCTGTGGTAGATGTGCATGGGCTGGATAGCAGAAAAATGACCAAGGGACAGTGAGTAAGAGGGGTCTAAGAGTGGCAGCCAATCTCAAGGTGGGTAGAGAAGGGTGGGGATGGAGAGTGGGCGGGGGAGAGAGAGAAAAGCGCAAGCAAGGGCATCAGTGTGAGAGAGTGGGAAAGGGAAGGGGGGGAGAACAGTAAAAGAGGGAGAGGAGGGATTAAGGGAAAAGAAGGGAGGGGATAGTGTTTGAGGTTGAGTCCTGTTGGTGCCATGGTGGCAAAATGGGTAATGAAGTAGAACTCCAAGATACAATTTTTGGCCATGCCTAGACTTGACCTGCATGCCTGACACACGAGTCTTGTCTCAAATAGAACGTAGATGGAATGAAACCTTTTTCTCTTGCAGCTTTTTGTTGGTTGTTAAATACAGTGAAAAGAAAATTCTTAGTATTTGAAGTTTGACCTTGTCAAATGTACATTTTGTCATTTTAAAATATTTCAAAGCCTTTTTTCTTTGGAAAGTCTTTGTGTGTGTGGTGTGTGTGTGGGGGGGGAGAATTGTTAAAACTTATTTTTAAAAATATCACTTTTACGAATATTTTTGTGTGCTTTTGCGCATGTACCTAATGCATTTTAATTTTTATGCATTAAGTTAATGCTTCACTTGAATGCGTCCAAAAAACAAGAAGATATTGTGTAATTCAGAGAAAACATGCTAATATGTCAAGTGCATTGTAAACAGGCAATTTCTTTGACGAGAGGAAACAAAAGACCCCTTAGGGCCTTAGTGGAAATTGCAAATGGGAGAAACTTTTCTTTTGCTCATCGCCAACGCTGAAGCAGATAAACCAACCATAATACAGTAGTTTGAGTTGGAAAAAAAACCCACACACAATCTGTATCGTTTTCTATCCAACTAAAGCCTAAAAACAGCAGCAGCTATTGTCTTTTCAAAAATTTCTACACTAAAAATCGGCTCGTAATTGTGTGAAATCTTAATTACTGCTAGTACTATGATTACAACATCGTGGATCACTTTGCACAGCAGTACTACATGGTGAATCTATGCACGCGTTAAGTTGATTCGACTAGGGATGTTCTTTTACATCCATGGGCTTGTCGCAAATGGTCTTTTACTCCCATAGTCCTTAGTCACTGCAAAGTCACGTGATCTAAGCTCGTGGAGGTCGCGGCGAAAGTAAAGGGTTGGCGACGTATACGACTTAATCAAAAATGTCCCACGCAACAGTTATGAGATCGCTTTCGCTGCAGATCCTCCGACAGAACAAGGTAGTCTGAAAACTTTAATTATTGTCATGAAAATTTAGTTTTGCAATTTACTACAAGTGTAACCGGCATTTGATGTTTCTTTATGGCTTCTGTTACTTTGTAAGTATGCGCACCGACGAAGCACCTTGTTAAAGAAAGTCGTTGTCATGCTTCTCACTAAATACTTGTGAGAAAGTATTATTCTCATTTCTAGTGCGTCGGCGCTTGGGAGATCACTGTTTTTCTTCTGTAGCCATGAAACATGAGCTGTACGCTTTTTGTTGATCAAAAAGACACTCGAAGGTCATGTTCGTGTTGAAACAGCACACATGTAAACTCCTAGGACGGATCTCCGCGTGAGCCTTTCTTTGCGAGTATTATTACTCAATACGGAGTCAGATGTATATCAAATGTTTTATGACAGCCTTTAAAGATCCGGTTGGCAATGGGAGTGACAACATTCCATTATGTCAAGGCCAGGTCGTACACACCCCCGCGACCTTCTGTTAGATTTAGGGGTATACTTTTTGCTGGGTTTTGGTGTGTTACTAATATTAGTTTTTAAAACGATGTACTAGTTTCTACTTATGTACATAGACGCATAATTTCCAGCTGTACTTCCGCAGAATATCACTAAGATTGTTCATAAAGGATAAAAATGAGTACATGAAACACAACACATCTTAAGTATATATATGCTATCTGCACCTGACACTTCAAACATGCACAGTGATGAGAATAAATCCAGGAAAATAGAAGAGAAATTACATGAAAAATACACTAGCATAAAAGAATAAATAAATATTAGTGTAAAGGCAATAGAGAACTAGTAAAAGTAATAATACATTCATACAATTATATAAATATGGATATTTATCCATAAATAGTAATGGCGACCATGGTTCATAAGTAGCTTGTGGCAAAAGGGAATTATGCTTCTGAAAGAGTTCTTATAGCCCATTTGAATCAGAATGAATGTAATGAATGTGCACGATAGATGTTATGAGGGAGCGAGGTCCACTTTGCTGCTATTAAATGACTGAATATACATTCCCCATAGGATTTAGTCTTCATCTTTACAACTGAATGAATGAGAGTGTCTTATGACGAATGGAGTTGTCTGCATGAGATGCAAGGAGTGAGGAGGTTATTAAAATATGAAGGGGCAAAACCAGAGAAAAAAGTGAAAGCAGTATGTGGACAGCTTGAATTCAGTGAGTGCCTGTACTGTTCGCCAATGAAACACACTACCTAATGGAAAGGAGTCATTTAAAAGTTACAACCGGTACTATTATTGAAGCCATTCCATCATTGTTTGATGATCAGTTCATGCAAAATGGCCACCAAATGGCTTTTTTTCGGTTTATTGGTCTTTACCATTTAATAGCACCAATAAAACATATTTAAGTATAAAACAAGTAATATTGACCTATTTTGAAACCGACTGAAGTAGTTTAGCCTCTGTCTTAAGTTGAGTTGAACTGTATTAGCTTGTTAAGCTACGTCTCTACTTTTCATCCTTTAATTTAACTAAATTTTCTTTTCTTTTCCAAGAATCTTGTATCCATCTTCAGTGTACGCCAGAAGTCAACATGCCCGGTATGTGTTCAAGTATTTCTTCAGAGTGTTGCATTTGTACAGATGAAACTTTGCAGAACAATTCATATTTCTGAATTTTGTGACCTCCCCGTTCAGAATTTTCGAATTCCAAAAAGTTGAGTCAGCATTGTGCTTTATTGAAATATTAATATCTCAGCATATTAAGCATCAATAAATAGGATGGAATGTGTGTTTGCCCTATTGATTCTAACAAGGAGTTGAGGGCCAGCTTCACTGCCATGTTGGGCTTTGATAACCCAGAGCTTATGGAACTATTGTTTGTATTAGAACATTCACAGGTAGGTTTTTCAAGTTGTAGGTGAAGATTTGCATTACCTGAACATGTTCTAATATATTAAGAGTGATGACCAGCACAACATTTTAGGGTCTTGTGAAATTGCCCATGTGCGGGTCAGAATTTTCTTTCCGGAATAGTTTCAACCATGCATTTGTATTTTTATGTTTAAACTTTGGTTGCATATTGAGAAGAATAATACTTGCATGTGTTGCTTACAAACGATGAAGATATAAAAGTGGTTTTGTCATGGTTTTTCTTAGAACCTGAGGGAAGTCTTGGCTTGCATTATTCCAGAGAAGCAAAAGGAAGTAGCGGAATTTCGCAAAAAGCATGGCACAACTAAAGTTGGAGAAATCACTGTTGACATGGTATGTGTTACTGTTATCACCAAGGTTAGGTATTGATCCTTATATATCAGCATAATATCTTTTGCAGTATAGATTTTTCCATCAGTAGAGTTTACCACTACCACTTGTGCCAACACTTATTTTAAGTAATTCAGTAAGTTGGGATGGAAGCTGTTTACCACTACAACACTAGAGTAGCTTACAGTGTGTGCCAGGAAAAAAAATCATTGGCTAAAACTAAAAGGAAAAATACCCACATGATCTGCATCATGGAACTACCTTCTACAGCATGCATTAAAGAATAAATGAAATGATGAGTCTGTCAGAAATTCATAATGCTTTGGTTTAAAGCTCGGTTGGGTTTGTTATTCAGTATAGCAGATAAAGAAAAACCTAGCAGCATAAAGTGTGCTTAAACGTGCAATCAGCAGAAGATTTTGTGGAACAGATGTATGGCGGCATGCGTGGCATCAAAGGCCTTGTAACAGAGACATCTGTGTTGGATCCAGAAGAAGGCATTCGATTCCGAGGCTACAGCATTCCTGAATGTCAGAAGTTGTTGCCTAAAGCTCGTTGTGGTGAGGAGCCCCTTCCAGAAGGTTTGTTTTGGCTCTTGCTTACAGGCCAGATCCCAACTGAAGAACAGGTAGCTTCTGTCACCAAGGTAAGATAGGAGGGTTAGCTTTTATTGTTTCAACTTTCTCATAGTCATAGATTATCATTTTTATGAATTTAAACTTTTGGAGACATTTGCTGTTCGGTAGATCTTTGGAATGAAGCTGCTACATGTAATTAAAGATGTTAAATGTTAATGCCCAGTTGATGTGCAAGACCATGAAAACACTATGGAAATGAGTAATTTTCAGGACAAGGTTGTGATGCTACTCTAAAGTGTTGTAATTTTTTTTATCCTTACTAGTATAGCTGGGCAGAAAAGACAAAGTAAATATCTTGTAAAAGTAATTGGCTTGATTGAAATTCTGGAGGAAAGTGGGAAAGGTTATAACACATTAAATAGAAATCACAATGGACACTTTATAATGATAGGTTAATCTCATGTAACTCCTAGGGAAGGGTATTTTTTGTTGCAGGAGTGGAATCAACGTGCTGCAGTGCCCAACCATGTGATCACCATGCTGCACAATTTCCCTAGCAACTTGCACCCCATGTCACAGTTCAGCTGTGCCATCACAGCCCTCAACTCAGAAAGCAAATTTGCTAAAGCTTACAGTGAGGGTGTCAATAAGAAATCTTATTGGGAGGTATGTCATTTATGTGTTTGTGTCTTACTTAGACATATCTGAACTTCTACAAGGGACCTTACTCGTTTTTAAAAAGCAGGGGAATTGTAACAAAAAGGATCACACTTTATTGCAGTGGTAGCTCCTGAGAGGTGACGAATGCTTAAAGATAAATTTCCTTCCAATTCTTCCAGTATACTTATGAAGATTCCATGGATCTCATTGCCAAACTGCCAACAGTGGCTGCCATAATATACCGTAACCTGTACCGAGATGGATCGAGCGTTTGCCCTATTGATACCAACAAGGACTGGAGCGCCAACTTTGCTGCCATGCTGGGTTATGATAACCCAGAGTTTACAGAACTAATGCGTTTGTATCTGACCATTCACAGGTAGGTTTTAAGCTGTAAGTGAAGATCATTTTGCATTGCCTAAATGTGTTCTTCAGAAGTGTTAACAATTATGATCTTTGTTGTTTATTTTTTCCACCTGTGGAAATTTTTAAATAGGTACTCTGATTCATATTTTCTACTGCTAGATTCAAGGGGCTTAATTCTTATCTTCAGTAAAACCTCCCTATTAAATGCACCATAATCAGGTGTTAACTGAGAGGGTCTTAATAGATAGTATATTTAGTGTTACCCAGCATGGGTTGGTGAAAAAATGTTCGGTCTTATGTAAGAGGGAGTTGTTATAGGGAAGGTCTTATTAGGGAGGTTTTACTGTATTTAGGTGGGGTGGGGGGGATTTGGGGCATTGGTTATCTGCAGTTTTCCTAGTCTTCTTCCCACTTACCCCTAGAATAAAAGGGAAAAAAGCAAAAGGAGAAAAAAATCAGTGACAGGAGCTGAGCAGCAACAGCAAAATCACTTTACAGGTAATGTAGTTCATGTTTATGTGAAAAGAAGAGACTGCATTAGACAGCTAGCTTTACATTTTCTGTGCAGTGACCATGAAGGTGGGAACGTCAGCGCACACACTTGTCACTTAGTGGGAAGTGCCCTATCAGACCCCTACCTTGCTTTCGCTGCTGGCATGAATGGTCTTGCAGGTCCTTTGCATGGACTAGCAAATCAGGTACAGTAAAATTCAATAATGTATAAGATCTCTATGACCAGCATCTGATGCGTAGTCATTTTTCTGAAACTTTATTTGCTGAGAAATACATCACATGGCAGCTTTCTTTTTCATGCATGGTTTTGTAAACCTAACAGGGCTGTTGTAACTTTACTCCCACCCAACAGGATCTGTCACTTCCCAGGACTAGTTGTTTAGGACAGTGGAACCTGTCCTAATTTCAGTTAGATGGTCACCTTTTGTATGGTCACTTTGATTCCTGCCTGATGCGTTTTACCATATAACTGACCTGCCTTATGTGGAACTTCTCCAGTGTGGATGTGGCCATCCTTAATTCAGTCTCTTAACCTGTGGTTACATCCACGTAACAGTCTTTAGTAGCCTGCATGTGGACGTTTTATAAGTGAAAGTGTTAAACATGAGATAGCGTTGTGTGCAATCACAGTTAGTCACTTAACTGACATCTTCAACTCTGCCATGGGGGTTGTAGTTGCTGAAGTAAGGACTCCTCTCTCTCCTGGTTCTTGCACAAGAAGGGAAATTAATGTGGGGCAGAAAGCCAGTTACATGTAGTGTCTTTCACAATGTTATTCTCACACACAAAGTGTATTGCTATCTAAGAAACAGATAGAGCCAGAAGAGGTCACTGACAGGTGTTTGACCACTCCCAGCTATCAGCTCTGAGTTCGCTGGTCACCTCTTGTATCTAGCTGCTTTTGTCTCCTCCTTTGGGTGGCCATATACCACAGGTTCCAGTGCACTTATTGCACAAACGGTGCATACATTTGCACAATTCTCTTTTTTACATGCTGTATGCACATTGTGTATGTGTGTGGCATGCACGCCTCCACCCACCCACCCCCCACCCCCTCACACACACACACACACAATATTTTCTGTCTTCTGTGTGAAAAATATGTAAATCATCAAAGCTCTCTCTCTGTGTCATTGTGTATGTGTGTGGCATGCGCAGCCTCACCCCCACACACTTACAATTTTTTTGTCTGTCTTCTGTATGAAAAATATGTAAATCATCAAAGTTCTCTCTGTCATTGTGTATGTGTGTGTGTGGCATGCGCACCTTCACCCCCACACACATACAATTTTTTGTCTGTCTTCTGTGTAACTCCAACAAAGATACTGGCAGCGCTCACACATAGCTGTATGCAGACGCCTGTGCCCAAAGGGAGCTTACCGTATCCAAACACGTAGCAAAGAGAAGGCTGAAAGAAAGGAACTTGGCAGATCCTCGAAAAAGATCTGCCATCCCTTTCTTTATAACGGTGCTATTCTTCACACAGCTAACCCTCAGTGCACAATGTGTGCATACAGAGAATCCATGTTAATGAAGTCAACCCGCTCACTAAGCGTGTGTTGACAACTAGGATTCAACGACGAACACAACATAGGACAAATGCATGAAATCCTCAAGGTGCAAATTATAATTAATAAAGAACAAATGAGGACAGAGCGCTTAAATTATCGAAAGATAATTTGTTCTTTATTAATGTCTTCTGTGTGAAAAATATGTAAATCATCAAAGTTCTCTCTCTCTCTGTCATCCTCTCATTTTTGTCTTTGTCTTGTGTTTAAAATATATGCAATGTATCACGCTCTTCCTTTTCTCTCTCTTTTCCTCTCCCTTTTTATATCCTTGTCTTTTATGACTGCATGTAAATTATCAAATGGGAGAGGTGTTTTTTTTTAATTAGGGCATGAAACCTGTAATGGCTTTAGCATGACACAACCCTGATCAGCTTTCAAGCTGAGCAGATACATGTTACATATAGGCTGATTGTGAAATTGATAATACTATTCAGGGAGAAAACTTTTCAGTCCCCCTGTCCTACAAGAAAAAAATGTACTGGAAGTTTTAATTCTTTTTGCTTTAGTCTTACATAGTATTTGTTTACCAAATGATAAAAAGGTCTATTAAGGGATGGGTGAATGGTTAGAGGGAGCTTATCAGAATGAAGCCACTGTTCTGTTGTGGTAAATTTTCAGAACATATTAAATGTCTCAATTTCTTTGCTGCAGGAGGTGCTTGTATGGGTAACAAAGCTGCGAGAGACACTTGGTGGTGATGTGACAGATGAACAGCTGCGTGACTTCATCTGGAACACTCTCAAGTCTGGCCAGGTGCATGCGGTCTTGATGCTGGAACTTCACCATTTGACTTAACTTGCTTATAGACCATCTGTTGTGGCACATGCATAATGTGTAATTTCTGATAGGATTTATTGTTTGATGGGAAAGCCTTTCCCTTAAAGTATCATACAAGAAATAATAGGTAATTCACTGGTAGAAGTGAGATGTGGGATTTTGATGCCTTGTTGTATTGGCTTTGGCAACACCCTTTGAGAATGGTTTTTGGTTCCATCACAGGTGGTGCCGGGATATGGTCATGCAGTGCTGCGCAAGACTGACCCACGGTACATTTGCCAGAGGGAGTTTGCTTTGAAGCATTTGCCTAACGACCCACTGTTTAAACTCGTATCTCAGCTGTACAAGGTGGTGCCAGACATCCTCACGGAGCAGGGGAAGGCCAAGAACCCATGGCCTAATGTTGATGCCCACAGTGGAGTTTTACTTCAGGTAAGAGCAAGCAGAATCATTTACTGGGAATTGATTCTTACAAATGACTTGATTTTGTGTGTGTGTGTGTGTGTGTGTGCACATGCACTTGCGCGCACATGCTTGTTTGTGTGGATGGGGAGAGGGGGTAATTCATTAATTCATGGAAATTCTGGATTTGTAAATGAGTAGGGTTATATGTTTCGGCAGAAAGTGGGATAATTTCCTCTTGGCATCTCTCCTCTTGTTATAGATGCCAAATACACTAGTATTTGTTGAAGAATGGTAAATTTATTAAATGCTTGTTACGAGGTACAGTTTTCTCTATCTGTATGTGGATAGCTAGTAAATACTTTGATGCATAGTATTGAAGGTCCCTTGTACCTATGAATGCTGGTCTCTGACATCTTCCTGCAATGGTCTTTCAGTACTATGGAATGAAAGAGATGAACTACTACACGGTGCTGTTTGGTGTGTCGCGTGCTCTTGGATGTCTTTCATCTCTGATTTGGGACCGTGCTTTTGGCCTGCCCATTGAACGACCAAAGTCGTTCGACACAATCCATCTCCGGAAAGCTGTTGGCGATTTGTAGATGTATACATCTTCTACAACAACCATCTACTGGGTATTTAAACAACAAGAAGAAAGATTATTGAGCCATAGAACTTTGCAGAACTAACTGGTGCATAAGTATAAAGAAACCTTAGCTTACAGCTGAATAGTGGAAATCTGTTTGTCTCAGCTGAAATGTTACATTTAGTGCATTGAAACATGCAAAAACTTCGAAGTGAATGTTCAAGATGGCATACTAGTTAAAGAGATTTGAATGTGATAAGCAGGTTTGTATCTGTAAAAACCTGCATTAAGTGTACCAATTTGTCAGGTGTTATTTCAAATTGGGATTTTTACAATTTAACATCTGTTATTTGCCTGTCTAATTGAAAGCAACTTTTGTGACATTGAATTAATTTATTAGTAAGATTATGTTGAAAAATCTCTTTAAAAGACGAAACTTTCTTTTGAGAAATGTTAACCCAGATTCAGTTTATTTTTGTGACCTTTATTTTTGTTGGTCATTGTGTGCAAACTTGTAAATACAGTTGTGAGTTGTGTAGACAATGACATTTTGTTGCATAATTTCTCCACCGCCATTTGCCACCCCATGAAACAAGCTGGTGTTTTTAAGGGAATATCTGTCATCTGGTTCTGATGTAGAAAGCATGCGTGTTCAGCCTTTGCATTTTTGGCTGTGTTTCTTAAAAACATGGCTTTCGCGTTCTTGTCCTGGAAATTGCGTTTTCTTGCACGGTTTAGGAACACAACAAGTGAAACATGAGAATTGTTATGAGACAAGTCAAATAAGTGTTTCATTTGTATCGGTTTTTTTGTCTGGTCTCTTGAGGAATTACACTACTTAGACCTAACAGTTAGTATTGTAGAGTATATCTAAGCCACTGTTCCTGAAGGACTCTGTGCTGTACCTTTTTAGAACATGTTAGACTTGGAAACTTGGGGTTGTTTCTGCACAGTAAATTCTGTAACATGTTCGATGTGTACAGTGAATGGTGATGGTTTCAGTCTAGAGAAAAATTGACCATGTTTTGAAATGGTTTTGGTTAGTTTCCTCCCCTAATTAATTTACTAACATTACCTGTATATCAAAAGTCCAAATAGTTTTTTTTTAAAGCAGGAAGCATTCAAAGGTTTTTAATTTTGAGTTAGAATATCTGTATATCTTCATGTATTTAGTGACTTTGTGTTCTGAACCGACAGTTTGCATGTAAAAATAACTCTGTAGGTTGTTTCGAAAGGTAATGCTTTTTACCCAAGGTTTAAGGCAGTGCTTGAAAGCTTTAAGATGTTAACACTTCCTGATCTTTTTAGGGGAAGGAAAAAGACTCAAATACTTCATTCCAGCTGCCTGTTAAAATATGATTCCAGTTTCAGTATTGTTGAATCTGGACAAAAGTTGTGGTAAAGTTTGTTTTATTCATCGTTTGCACTGTTGATGCACTCTGAGAAGTGTTTAGCAATGTAAAAAGGCATTTGGCAGCGGATTGTAGTTTTGGCTTAAGCAAAATTTTCAGTGAGAAATTTAGTCTTATTCAGGTTTGAGTTTATTTCTATATGAAAACAAACGAAAGTGAGTGTTCCACCAACCATCCCAGTCTGCTCCACACATGGTTTTGATTTTGAAATATCTGCAAATTGGCATGTTTGGTTGTAAAGGTACTGTTGCTGATGGTAAACTACAGGAGAATTTTTAATAATTAGATTATAGCCAGTCTGTTGCAATGAATAAGCAACATTTTGTGGAAAAAGGTTGGGGAATCTAAGAGTTTGCTAGGTTGTTTTGCAGTAGGAAGGCAGTCGCAGCTGAAATAAAGACCATTTTAATAAGGGCTAGGCAGATTCCACTAACAATGGCATTCAGTAGGCTCTGTAATGATCGGTATAACTTTGTTTCTGTAAAGATAGCATAGAGACATACCAGGACATCTTATACATAAAATTCATTTTATAATTTTCACGTGAATAAGCAGTTTGCAGTGGAACATTTTGTCAAGATGAACACATACACAGAAGTCACCAGTATGCAAAGGTTATGGGAGTTGTTGGATATAGAAGCAAATTACTGCTGCATAGACTGCTATCTGACAGAAGTAATTCATGTCTTCAAAGCTTGATAACAGGAAAATAATTGAGGGGCCTTTCAGCTATGCATCCATCTGTTCATCAGATTGTAATGGGATAATTGAAGTGTCTGCTCAACTGGATTGGTTAAAGCCATGTGTGTGATCTGAGTCCGTCTTCTTGGTGGCATTTTCCAGTTATCATGCTTATTATTTTTACTGAAAAACGGGGCCCACATCTTTACATTTGAGATGGGCATTTTATTATTTTCTCTTTTACTTTTGTGTGGGTGCGTATGTAAAAGTGTGTCATGGTGGTGAAATATCGGCATGGAAAGATATCAAAATCTCGCTAAGTTGTTAAGAAGCAGGTACAGCTTACCTGGTCTGGACTTGGCACAGACAGTGGTGCCAGTTCCAAAGTACCATACAAGCTGATCACTGGTATTGTTAATTGAAACAAAAGGGTGGCAAATATGAAGGAGGGCACAACCTCAGTACACTGGAACTGTTGTTAGCAACACACAGAGAAATGGAGGAATATCTCATCTTCTGCTATACCTCATCTCCCACTTAGCCCCTACTCCCATCCCCATCCACCTAGACCTGATGACCAGATCGATCAATGGTTTATTGACGGGAACTGTATTTCAGAGAGTCACATATACAAAGAAGCTTGGTTTATATCGGAGTTTGTGTTGGGTTGAAGCCTGTGATTTCTGGTTTGTGTAATTTTTTAAAAGAAAGGTTATGACCTTGGAGGTACACTCCATGCAGCCCAAAACCATCTTTAATATTCGAATTTTGTTATTCAACACTGAGAAGGCATCTGCATTCTGAAGGTTTATGGTTCATCCAGTGTCACATTTATTTCGCCGGTATGGTCCATCGGGAAAGTCATTGTAGTAGATTACATGTGTGCAGCATACCTGGACAAGTTTCAAGCTAACTGGGATGCATGTCTTAAATTAGCTTTTCTTATCTTTTTGCTTCTCAGTGATTATCCAAGATACTACAGAGAAGAATCTGCTGTGAACTTGGCCCCATCATTTTAAAACTTGTTGGAACCAAACTCAGAATTAATACTCACATGAGATTGAACCAGGCATCGGGGATTTTTTTAAATGAACATATTTCTGGCCATCTGTGTTGATAGTATATACAGTATTTACCTACCAACTGTATAAGTCTATATTTTAGAGCTTGGTAAAGACATTCATATCACTTTTAGCTCATTTGTAACAATCTACAGTCAGCACTATGTCAAAGGCACAGTGTTGTATTCACCAAGGTTGTCTTCTGAAAGAGATTTTGACTGTCAACAAGACAGATGTGCCATGCTCATTTCATTTTTTTCTTAGATTAGGAATTTCGGTTGCACACAAAGCATATTCTGAGTATAGTCATGTCGGTTACATTACTGAAAATAAAAACATAAAATGAATTTGTTTTAGTAGTTATTTGCTTTACGTGTGGGTGATGCAGCGGGTTTTGCTTTCTGTAGTGAACATTCTTGAACAGTTTCTGCATACCATGCACATAAATCTTAACTATGTGTATATATATTTGTATCAAATCGATAAAACGATGTTTTCAGCCGTTAAGAAATGCTGTGAGCCAAGCCAGACTAGCTACGCAAAAATCAGCATCTAGAAATGGTGTGCATATGATTATGAGAGAGAGAGAGAGAGAGAGAATTCATTTCAACAGGAACTTTTAAGGAAAAAAATTACAATTGCAAATTTATTGTGAGAAATTCTCATTCATTGTCAACCAGGAATAGCAACAGACCAACTCGGAAAGCTGTTGACCGGTAGCCATCGTCTAACAAACATCACATGCATGCAACCAACTGCCGTATCTGTAATTTTAAAACAAGTGAGCCCCAGCCAGTTGGACAACTACTGACCACGTACCGAGAGGGTTTTTTCTGAAGTGGAGATAATCCGATCTAAGAATTGTGTACTTTGGTCAATTATAACCCTTCACCCAACTTCTAAGAATACAGGGTGTACAAGATCTTGTTTGTCCCGGAAGTAGGTCACGTGACACCTCGGATGGCTGCAGGTCAGTCACGTTGCAGAATAAGATGCATGACGCAAACCTGCATGAGACACAGATTGCCAGCTCGGGAAGCAGCGCAGAGTATTTTGTAATGGCAACGCTTATTACCTCATTCCACTTTTTGTAAAAATATTGCTGTTCCCTCAGTTATTTGGCTTTGTCTTCGTATGCTGCCAAAAAGTACGCCACGACAGGGTCTAATAATTTCGTACAGTCGAAAAAGACTTGCAAACGGAAACAGGCAAACGCGTTATCTGAGAATATAATCATACAAATTTCACGGGAACTTGTACCAGTTTTGTGTAAAGGGCGATACTATATAACTAAGCATGCGGACAAATGTTTAGCTTTCTAGATAAGCATGCAGCTTGCCAAAATCGTTTGTTGACTGATGAATAAGGTCCCATTTCTAGAAGTGGAAGTAGCACCCAAAAGTTATTCTGCTTATGCATGTTAAGCTGTGCGATATTTATTTGTTCATGATTTTTCATGCCATTTTAGGTCGTCTGACGTCGCTTGTAGGAATTTTCCTTGGACGTCTGGTTAACGGTTAGCAGCCTGTCCCAAGATGCGGTGTGTTTTACTTGATGCACAATGACACAATCTGGAACCCAGAATCTGCCACATGGGGAGGCAAGATAGAAGGTGCTTATAACAGATACCGTGTGCCTTTTTTTTCCGCGCAGTGCAAGTCTTTCAGGAAAATGGCCTCTTTATAACGGCTTATCCGATGACAGATTTCATTCTTTGATTAATTAAAAGTGCATTTTTTTATTCAGTTCCTTTTTTGACAGTTAAATATTTGTTCAAGTCTGTCGACGAAATGCGTTTCCTGAGGGCAAGGTGTGTCTTCGGGAGCTCTTTCCTGAGATTTTCTGTCTGTGTTGACGAGGAAGCGAGTGCAGCAGGGTCCGAAGATGGTGTAGTTGTCGAGATGCTAACTGGTGGAACTTCATTGTCTTCACCATTTTGCAACTTCGTCGGTTGAGCGGCGGGACGACAACCCCCATCAGGCTCAAAATCAGACAAGTCAGTGTCACTCTGAGAACTGCTCGATTTTTCATGGCCATCCTGCAAAGCCACCGGAGGTGGAGTCTGGCCTGACGGCGCTCTGTTTGTGTTTCTGTTGTCAAAGCGAGCTTCATTCTGGCTCAGGAAGCCTGCTGGGGTGAGTGCGCCACTTTTCATCGAATCAGGCAAACCGTTGCTGACCACCAAACCGTTTGTGAAGTCAGTCTTTGGGCTGGGCTGGCGGTCGGTGTTCCTGTTGGCGTCGGAGCTGCTGCTGTCCACGGTGACTATGGGACTGTGATCCACGCTGTCGGTTTTGGGTGGCAAAGCCCAGTTCTGCACCTCCCCGCTGCCGAACAGCGCAAAGATGACGCCCCCAAAGATGTTGAAGGCAGCGGCGATGATGAAGACGATTAGCCACTCCTCTCTCGTGTCCTGCGTGAGGACAGATGAAAAGAACCGCTTCAAAATCCAGGATTGAAAGCCTACAGCATGTCACCACATCATCGGGGGATAAAAATAAAGAGTTTAAGATTCTTGTTTTGTTCACCACCGTTACTGGGAAATCCCCTACACCCTTTTGTTTCAAATAAAAAAGCGTTGCTACTGGCAAGTGTAAAAGCTTAAGCTTTCTTTTAAAACAAACTTGGGCGTTACAATCATAAAACTCCATTTTAAAAAAAATCTGTAGTCTTCTTCGATCAATAAAACAGCACGTCCAGCCCTTTAAGTAGTGCAAAAAATGCTGTCCGACAAGTAAGATCTTTGACATTATTATTCTCTATGATGATGACTTCGACGCAAGGCTACTGTGATTAATTTACTTATCTCTATGTCTTCACGAAGGAGATAAACGAAAAAAAAAAATCTTAAACTATGTAATAGGGACGTTACCTTTCGAATGATAGCAGCAGTGAGAGGGGGCCCTGTCAGGGAGACGGCCATAGCAACTGTGACCGTCATTCCCATCATCACACCAGCAAACCTGCACAGAGGTGACGGGGACTAGAAGCGAAGTCAAAAACGAGGGAAAGAATACTGTGAGGAGAGCTTGAGGACGAGGGAGGGGGTACATTTGGGGTGAAACATAAGCGTCATTACGTTGCAGTGTGGATAGTAAGTTTAGTAAATAGAATATATAATCAAACGACAACCCCAACAAAGTACTGGCAGCGCTAGACACAACCGTATGCTGATGTATGCAATCAAGGGAGCCTATCGTACCCAAACACGTAGCAAAGAGAGAGTCGAAAGTAAGGAACGTGGCAGATCTTCTATACGGCGAATAGAAGATAAACGGAAAAAAAACTTAAACTATGTAATAGGGACGTTACCTTTCGAATGATAGCAGCAGTGAGAGGGGGCCCTGTCAGGGAGACGGCCAGTCGTATCTTCTATACGGTTGTGTCTAGCGCTGCCAGTACTTTGTTGGGGTTGTCGTTTGACGATTTATAGCGCTCTGTCCTCATTTGTTCTTGTTAGAATATATAATTCTAGAAATCTAGATTTGATTTTTGTTTACATATACATGCGGGGCACTTCAAGATTTCTGTATCGGTTGCTTAAGGATGGATGTCCCTGTCTGGGTGTTTTGGAATCTGCGTGTAACAGTAAGAGTTACCTGGGGGCAATGTCCAGGTGGTTGATGCGGAACGCCACGGATGTACAGTTCTGGAACGACATGGCCAGTATCAACAATACTACGGCCTCCACGCGCCAGTCGCTGTCCAGAAAACCCACAATCAGCGTGCACACGGCACAGCCCAGACAGCCTGCCCACAAACAGTCGTGTTCACTGATAGTCCGTATCTGCCTTTTGCAGTCCCTTCACAAAAATACATTCCACGACAGATGAGGGAGTGCAGGTAATAAGATTTTAAAACCCTGTTATCAAAAAAAAAAAATTCAAAAAGAGATAGTTTGAAACGTTCGCCACAGATATGTAAAATTGTGCTGTCATATCTTAAAAGATCAGAACGAATTAATAGGCTGAAACCAAGAATTAGTCTCATTCCGATCGAGACATCTTGATGACCTCTTGATTCTCACACGGATTGTCACAGAAAACTGCACGGAAGATCCTATCCGTTCCACAAAATTGAAGCTAATTTTTTCTGCGGTCGACTGGATTAATTCTTTACCAATATGTTTACTTCGTTTAGTTGTACTGCCAGAGTCCGGTTTTATCAACAATTGGCCCAAATCGATTGTCAGAATAGGAGCATCACTCACCTACAACTTGAAAAATTTTTCTGACAGTGCCAGTGGAAAACATATTGCGTTTGAGAAACCAGTCTGACAACCAGCTGCACAAGAACCCTGTCACCATTCGCCCGACGAACGGCAGCGAAGAGTACAGGGCGTTCTGTTGACAATCGGAGTGGGAGTACGAGTCTTGAATGAATTATTACATCATTATCGATATCGCCGTTGCGATTAAATTATCAGAGAAAGCATGCACGCCCAAACACACACACACACAAGTGTATGCATGCATACACATGCGCACGCACACATATCTCTGTCTACATGCACATACTTATTCTTTATATCGCTACTGTTTGTAACGAACTTTGATATTTAAGGCTTTAAAGGGAGTCACACAGCAAAACAGAATTTTTTTCTGGCTGAAGCCATTTAGAACAAAATCAAAGAAGAGATTCTCACATCTTCGATGTCAAACAGCATGACGACATTCATGTACTTGGGCAAATATGCCAAAGTCCAGCTCATGACCCAGGTGTAGCTGACGTGAGCTGTCACGATTGCCCAGAAAGGCCCGGATGTTAAGATGGCTTTCCAAGGCGTCTTCATTTTCTGTCGCAACAGTTGCAGTTCGCAAGACCGTCAGGAGGGTGTACAACACAGTGAAAAGACCTGTCACTTATACGTGTCGTTTGAGAATGTCCACATTCGGTCAGCTAAGTTACACGTATGTTTAACAGTTACAATTCAGACAGAAGAGTGGGGAAAAGGGGGATTGGGGGAGGGGGACAGCGAATTCGATATTCGATTACATGACCTGGAATCAAAAATAGAAAAGTATGGGATGTTGTGATAGCGTTGCAGATAGCATACAATCAAAAGACTACCTTGTTTTTCGTTTCCGATTGCGCCTTGCCCAGCTTGATAATACGAAGTTCCTTTTGGAGAATTCTCGGGTGATTTTCCGGGGAATCATATACCAGAATCATCCAAGGGAAAAAACAAACCAGAGTGAAGCCACCTGTGCAGAAAATATTCCGTGGGTTTTGCGACAATATCAGGCACAAATAGCTATATTGTTTTGAAAGAGCAAATCTCGTAATTCCTGCATAGCCCGGAGACTGCCTGGTGACCAGTGATTTAGCAAATTTTTCGGACAAATTTGATTCGGAAGGAGGCTGTGGAGAATTAACCCAAAGATTTTGTTACAACATCTCCAGTTAAAAATACAAATTTAAATAGAGCAAAACCAAGCACGCCTTTGCATGTTCACTAATTTAGATTGTAATACTTGTCGTCAGCCCTTCAACCCAAAGGAGTAGGGAGGGGGAAGCTACGCTGCCGTCAAGAATACCCCCCCCCCCCAGCATAAGAAAGCCTTACAAAAGAAGGCACTACTAGACTACGGTAGGGTAAACCCAACCACCTTTTAAGCCAGTATGTGCTGCACAGCAACATCACGCCGAGAGGTTCTGCGGATATACACCCATGTGCCTGTTCTTTTCCACAGTTGTGAGCCGAAGATTTTTACTGACTCCCCGCCTCCATCTCCCATGTGGAAGGATTTTTCTTGTCTATATTTTTGAAAGCTTCCAGACAGACAGACAGACAGACAGACAGACAGACAGACAGACAGACAGACAGACAGACAGACAGACATGCTGTTCTCCATCAATCTCATAAACACACTTAGCAGACTCTCCAGAGACTTTCAATGTTAAAGTCATAGGGGAAAAGTTTTTGCAGAATTGCTTTCTTGCCACATGCTAAACCAAGGGGATTAGTGGCACTGAAGACTGAAACATATAACATGTTGGGTGACAACCAAAGAACGTAACAAAGCTAAAATTAACAAACGTTTTGGGGCTTTACCCTTCATCAGGGGTTGTCCCGATAAAAGAGTAATGCCCCGGAACGTTGACCCTGTCAATTCTGGCTTGGTTACTTTCTTTGGTTTTCACCTTACGTTTGTATTCCAAGCGACAATCACGTGTTTCATTTTACATAACATATTAACAAGCAGTTTCTTACCAAAGAAATAGAAAATAAATGGCCAGCCATTTTCCAGGTGTATGCCGCACAGGTAGCCGGATATGAAGAAAGTGACGATTCCAGCAATACTCAAACCTGCAAAATAAAATGGGTTGACCTGCTTGCATCACAGCTGCCCACTCCAGAGGCCAGAAGTTATGAAATGGAGTTGCATGCTTACCTCCATGCTCGTTTTACTTTCGTGCTCCTGGGGGGGGGGG